>JAJOOS010001137.1:0-35060 GCA_029582725.1 Solanum chiquidenum | reverse complement strand
TTAGCGCGAGTTTTTTGTTTCATTTCCAAACCGCCTTTAAAACACCCTTTTACTTGATGATTTAAGCCTTAATTAAGTTGAGTGCATTTCTTAATCATACAAGTGCACCAAAAAGTTATACACAAGCAATGAGAATGATTTTAAAAGAACAATACATAGTTGATATTATCACTAACAACACAAGAAACTCATAACTCAAAATCAATCAGTCAAAAACTTCCCACTCCTGTGTGATTTTTGTGGTTTGATTTGGTGCATTGAGGCTTCCAATTCCTGAATCATACATTTCCCATTTGGTATTCACCATTGAAATAGTACCAATACAATTCCTAGCAATGCTAGAGTTTCTTCCTTTAAAATTGTCAATCATATCAACAAAACTCTGAATGCGATGAACCTGTAAGGAGACGAAAATCTTGTCGTTAGAGACATGTGTCATTTCAGGATTCACTTTTGCGACTTAGAGCATTTAGTGTTTAAATTCTGAATCCGTCATGATCTACTCAAGAAAGGCAATAGTACATTTTTCTTTTCCTTGGAACTAAAGTTTGATGCATCCTTTAAACCGTCATTTACAACTTTGTTTGGATGGTTGTTATCTATTATATTGTGTTATTAGTTTTAATAACAATATTTGTTTTGATTATGTATTAAATTTTATTGTACAGTATCGTTAAATTCATTGTTAGGTAGCATTGAAAAGTCCTATTTTGTATAACAACTGATTTGATAGGATCGAGTTCGTTATCCTTATTTTTTTTATTCTCATTTTGTCATTATAAATTTATGGTCAGACGTTAGCTTAATAGTAACTTTTGTGAGCTATGCACCTACTAACCTCCTTTCTCCTTTGAGTTTTTGCTTCTCCTTCTGCTTCAATGCTATCAAGTGTAAGAAGTTGAATCATGAACAACTCTGTTAGGACAACAAACTCTCTGTCCTCAACTTTGGTACCTCTTTGCACAGCTTCCTCTATGGCCACAACCTACGATAAAAGCAATAAACTTATACAACCAAGATCGGAAAATCTTTTTCAAGTCTTCTCCTATGAAAAAATTGACGAGTGAGTAAGACGTCAGTCTTGTTTGATAAGACAGAATTAGACAAAGAATAGTGAGAAAAACGTGTATATACAAATAAAAATATATATATTTTCATCCTAAATATTTATAATTATACAAATACAAATTTTATTATACAAATTACAATGTATAAATAAATTAAATAATTTGTATAAAATTAAATGCCAAATGAAAATGTCATTACAAAAAAAATTAGGGCACACAGAGATATAGCCATCGAAGAAGATGAGGAGAAGTTCTCTACGAAATGGCAATGGTATTCCCTTTGTCTCTTTCTTTGCTGAGTCAACAATTACTGTAAGAACTTGTTCTTCATGCCATTACAGTAATAAATCTATTCCAGTAAAGGATAGATTTGGTGTAAATAGTAGCAATTTAGATGATGCTGTTACTCTCTTCCATCAAATGGTTAGAATGAATCCTCTTCCTTCAGTTGTCGATTTCTCTAAATTGTTTAAGACTATGATAAATATGAAACATTACTCTGCTGTCCTTTCTCTTTTTCGACAAATGCTGAAATTGGGCATCCCAATTAGTGATTTCATCTTAAATAGCATGATTAATAGTTATTGCCTGATGTATCGTGTTGATTGTGCATTTTCGGTGTTACCCATTTACTTAAAGAATGGCATTCCGTTTAATGATGTCACCTTTAACACTCTAATTAGGGGACTGTTTAGTGAAAATAAAGTTAAAGATGCTGTTGAATTGTTCAAAAAATTGGTGAGAGACAAGATTTGTGAGCCTGATGTAGTCATGTATGCAACTGTAATGAATGGGCTCAGCAAAAGGGGTCATACTCAAAAAACATTAAGTTTGCTCCGGTTAATGGAACAGGGAAACACTGAGCCCAACATATATATCTACAGCATTGTTATAGATGCTCTTTGCAAAGATGGAAACATAGATGCTGCTATCAACATTCTGAATGAGATGAAGCAGAAAGACATCCCTCCAAACATAGTCACATATAATTCAATAATTGATTGTTTGTGTAAGCTCGGTCAGTGGGAAAAGGTTAAAACTTTGTTCTCGGAGATGGTGAACCTTACTATGTATCCAAATGTGCACACCTTCAACATACTAATAGATGGACTATGCAAAGAAGGGAAAGTTGAAGCTGCCGAGGAAGTAATGAAACACATGGTCAGAAAAGGTGTAGAGCCTGATATAATCACATACAATGTGATAATGGATGGATATTGTTTGCGTGGTCAAGTCGATAGAGCAAGGAGAATTTTTTATATCATGATTGATAAGGGCATTGAGCATGACATTATTAGCTATAACATACTAATAAATGGATACTGTATGAAAAAGGAAGTGGATGATGCTATGCAATTGTTTTGTGAAATTTCTCAAAAGGGATCAAAACCTGGTGTCATTACCTACAATACTATCTTGCAAGGTCTTTTTAAAGTTGGAAGAATAGGCTGTGCAAAAAAATTCTTTGCTGAGATGCTATCTGCAGGGTTCATACCTGATTTTTACACTCATGGCATTGTGCTCAATGGTTATTTTAAGTATGGACTTGTTGAAGAAGCTTTGTCGCTCTTTAATAAGTTGGAAGGAAAGAGAGAAGATACTGATATTATTTTATACAATATTGTCATTGGTGGCTTGTGCAAAAATGGTAAACTCGATGAAGCTCGTGCCATTTTTGAGAAGCTTTCTTTAATTGGATTGCTTCCGAATGTGAGAACATACAATAAGATGATACATGGATTTTGTCTTGAAGGGTTGTTGGATGAAGCTAATGATATGCTAAGAAAAATGGAGGAGAATGGTTGTCTGCCAAACGTCTTCACTTACAATGTCCTCCTGCGGGGATTTCTCAGGTGTAGCAAAATTACTGAAATGACAACTTTTATGAAGGAAATGACAGGTAGGGGTTTCTCATTTGATGCAACTACAACTTAGTTATTGGTAAACGTTCTAAGGGAGAGTCCGTCCGTCCTTGACATGATACTAGAGCTTCACTCAAAAATTATGAAGTGAATATTTCTTTCACCTGATTAATTCGGCTGCATTATCATTGTGATACAATTTCCTTTAGCACTGCAAAATAAATGCTTTCTAATGCAGTTGCGGAAGCAGATAAGCCAATTAGAACTTCGCTTGGGCTTTTCAGGCAGGCCTATTGAAAAGGTAAACCACTTCTTATATTTTTATTGGGTCAAACAATGGGTTATAACCCAACTCACCCAACATAACCCAATCTCTCCACTCTTTTTAAACAAATCACAGTTTTGGCAACTAACGTAATACATTGATTAATATTTGCTGTAGAAAGCAAAACAACTTCTCATTACCTTATTTCACTATTTTTATTTTTATAATTGAAATTTCAGGAAAGTATTCAAATATTAAAATGCATAAGTATTGAATGTAATACTTGTTTTTGGTAACTTCATTAAGTCGAAAGTATTGTTCCACTCCGGGGAGATTAGAAATCTGTCTATTCTAGAGGTTTGCAGAGAGTCTTCACCCATGAACCAAGAGAAGTTTCTCCTTAGTAAAGGTAAATCAATAATTCCCAGATTAAGAATGTATTTACTGAAGTTGTTCATTGCGCTGGATCTTCTACTACCGTTGTTTTTTTCACTCTTGTATCTGCAATCATTTAAGTTGTCTCCAACTACCCACCAATCATTCCATAAATCTCTTACTGCTGCAAGTTCATAGCACAATAGCTCTCTTTCTGGATTGTTGTGAGGTCCGTAGACACCAGTCAAACATGAAATGGTGTAACTGCCCCTATGAATTTCTCTGACTGTCCATTGTCTTTTTTCCCAAAGTATTAGAATGCCACCATATCTGCCATTGGATTTCAGCTCAGCGCATTCAACCCATCTGTTGCCCCATAATTGATAAATCCAGCTTGGTGACCATTTCTCAACCTTATTTCCTTGTAATAGACTTAAGTTTGGATAGAATTTCTATCCAAATAGGAAATCACAAGTATTTTTCAGTTTTGTTTTTCTAATATTCCTTTCTTGTTTGGGTTGGATTACCTAATTTATCCTGGGATTATTATTCCACCCCCATGGAGGGATAACTTATCCTTGGACTAATGGTTAATCCTGGGATAAGTTATCCCACCCTTTGCAACCAAACAACAAATTTATGACCACTTAAAAATTATCCCTGGATTAAATTCTCTTATCCATCACACCAAATAACTCTTTAGTTCCTAATTTACCCTTACCATTAATCATAGTCATTTCCCTATTATATTTTTCAAGACATTGTATTTATTATATTCAAAGGGTGACATAGTAAAATAGTCTTGAAGGGTTTTTGGATGAAGCTAAAGATATTCCAAGGAAGATGGAAGACAATGGTTGTTTTCCCAACAATGTCACTTACAATGTTGTTGTGCGAGGATTTCTCAGGTGCATCAAAATCAGTGAAATGGCATCTTTCATGAAGGAAATAGCTAGAAGGGGCTTCTCATTTGATGCAACTACAACTGGGTTTTTGATAAACGTTATAAGGGAGAATCCTTCCGTCCTTGACATCATACAAGAGGTTCACTTAAAAATTGGAGATAAGCTTATTAAATACTTTGCGACATAGTCTATCAGCTTCCTGGCTCATTCCTCCCTTTCACTGTCACAACACCTTTTCAAAGGTTATGTTCTATCCTTGTGGAGACAAATACACTTATACTGTTGCAAAGCTGAAAATCCTAGGAAATTGCTGCTTGAAATGGCTTGTTCCATATCCATCTTCATTTTTTTTATTTTTTTTTTACCCTCCCTAGAAGCTCCCACCCCTTTTGCTCCCTTGGTGACTCTAACTCGCAACCTTCGGGTTGGAAGTGAGAGTTGCTTACCATCCGAGCAATTCCCTCTGTCTTACCCGAATAGGATTTTTCTACCACCTTCCAGTTTAATTTGAATGTGCTTTGGGAATTTGCTCCATAAGTTTCTGATGAATTATATATGGTCTTCACCTTTTTGTATGTGCCACATTATACTGTAAACAGACGCCACTGCTTTTCTTCATAACATGTCTGTAGTGTTGAGGGTTTGAATCCTCAGAACTTGACTCCATAATTTATTAAAATTATAGAATGACAAGATTATTCGTTTTACTGCTTGGAGGAGGGATGACTCATATCTGATGTTCTGTTTCTTGTCCAAGTTTGAATTTCATGCGGCAATGTTCAGTTGGTCGGATTTGAACATGCTCTCCTCAAGTGGTGAAGTTAGGATTTGAAGTTTATTGGTTTTGAATTTGTCACTGAACCCGCTAGTTCGGGTTAGTTAGTGGGCTCGTACTTAAATATTCATACATATTTAATAAAATTCCTGACACAAGTACAGGGTAGTCTAAGCAATAGCTGCTGGGTTCGTCCGAAACTGTAGCTAATACTCTCCCACCGCCCCTATTCTCCGGAAAACTAATTGACGTATTTGTTGTGCTGCAGGCTCATAATATTTGTATCGGAGCAGTTCTTGTAATAGTATTTGTTGTGGTTGCATTGGAGCGGCGACAAGGAATGGTTGCTGCATCTTAATGAGTGGTTTACCTTCATGATTTATTATGTATTTGTGGAACATTTCTAGTTGGATTTTGAGATCTTTCTTGCATAGCTTCTATTTCGAATCAACTTGGATGAGTTTTTGACCATTTTGGGCTTAATCTAGACTTGGTCACATGTCAGTTAAACTATTGTTTTTTTCCTAATTACCTTGCAATTTGATCTCTAAGGGCTTGTTTGGAAAGCCATCTTGGTTGGTGGATTTGGTGTAACTACTTGTCTGACATGTTTGGTTGGTCATGTAATTACTTGGTCAGTGGGTAATTTGGTGTAATGAATTGCTGCTAATTACATGGTGCTAATCACTTCTTAATTTTCTTTCTTTTCGTTTTAATTTATTTTTTAATTCTACTATTTGAAATTCTTTTTTATTTTTATTATCCTACTGGTTTCTAAAAATATATTTTTTAATTTTATATTATATTATATTTATATTTCATTTTCTTCTCATTCTCAACCTTTATTTCGTGTGAATTCATGTAATTTTTCGTAGTATAATTTTGTTAGTATTCAAAATTTTGAATTAAAGTAGAATTCGTCATTGAATAAGGTTATGGACTTACGTTTTTCTTTTCTTTTAAATCATATTTATGTATGTTATATTGAAATTTCACATAAGAGTATCATGTTAAATGTTTTGTTTTGAATTTTGAATTTATGTTGTATTTTTAATTTCATTTGTTTTAGGAGCATTGACTCGTATTTTATATTGCAAACTATTTTTTTATATTGCTTAGAAATGTTGAACTTTTTCCCCTTCATTAAAAGATTCTACAATAGACAAATTGTCATTTACTATTTTCTTGATATTTAGAACTTTGAAATCAACTAAAATTTTAATTATTAAATGTTTGAGGTATTGTGAGTAAAAAAAAATCATCATATTATTAGTGAATTATTTTCGCGTGTGATTGAATTCTTATGTAGAGCTCTCTTATATAAATCATGATGCTCGCACGTCACACAAACTATTTATTTGTATGAATTGTGTATGTTGTTAACTTGATAGTGAATTGAATCTAATCTATCATGAGTGAAGTGAGAGATGTTGAATGTTGGATCTAGGTCATGAGTCACTATGTGGGCAAATCCATTCGTTACGATAAGAATTCGATTCCCCGCCTTATAATTTGAATATGAGAAATCCCTCTTTAAGTGCTGAAGAGAATAGTGCGTACAAAGTTTCATTGGCATTTAGCCAACCTTTCAATAAGACAAACTGATCCAATGGCTTGCCGACGGAGCACTGAATATATACAAAAATTTGAGGACATAAAAAAATTCAAATAAAAGAAAAACTTAATTTTGTCTCTCGAAATTTCAATTGTGCCACAAAAATTGAGACGAGAGGCAAGGACGGATGTAGCTCTTTGGTACCGACTTTATCTGAACCCAGTACTTTTGGAGCGATGCACAATTTATAAGTAAAACATTAAAAAATATTATAATAAACAATGGATACAACGATTCAAGGGTAAAAAACTTTAAATGTTGAACTCGCAAAATATAAATTCTGGATCCGTCTCTGACGGAGGGAGTATGTAACTTTCAACTGGCAAGTCAAGTAATTCAATTCTTTAGGGGTTCAACAATTTGTAATATGTATCCTTAAAAGGGAATTTTCATTCAACTACATATGAAACAGTTTGAGAAGATGCAGAAAGCTTTATAGTAAGCCTTCAGAAAATTTAATCATCTTTAGGGAATGCACAGAGGAGCAAGTATGCTCATTATAATTTCTTGATGTATCTTAACAGGTACTACAAGATTCTTCTGTAAAGTTTGCTAGGGATCACTATGCAAATGTATGTCAGGCTGTATATAAAACCGAGTTACCGAGCAATTTGTATCAGGCCTTATCAGCTTTGATCAGCTCCTTCGTCAAATTTGCCAGAGCTGCTCACTCTGAAGTCCAGTTGTTTCTGATGCTTCGAGCGTCTTCTCTCATCAAAATTCTCCCATCCTTCAATCTGTGATCGTTTGAAAATCGTAAGAGGCAGACTAGATAGGGCGTGTTACTGTTATTACTTTATAGTAGTAAATAATTTACTACCTGGCAGATAACATCTATAGTTATTTCAGTTCCATGGAGATCTAGTGTAGAGAGTTGACAGCACTGTTTAAAAATGCTGCTAGGAAGGGATTTGATCCCGTTGTACCTAAGATAAAGTGCCTGCACCAGTAATCGGAACATGAACCACGCAAATAATTGGGGCAAAAGCATACTGTCAGGTAAAAGAAGCCATCACATGATGCTAGATGTTTCAGAAAACATTGTTGACTAAAGAAACTTGTGTCGTGTCTTGCAAAGAAAATAACTTTTTTCCCCTTCTGATAACTGAGAGATCCCTGGGAGTTGGTTGGCACATAGTTCGACACTATGTGATAATGGGCTACCATCTATCCTTCTCCACTTAAATATTTTTGTGGCAACATTTAAACTCGTGACATGCCCCTATAATGTGCATTATAAACTTACTAGCGCCGATTAATAAAACCAAGTTTTTCACTTAACCATGATTAAATTTTACCTATCATGTGCTGTGCTTTTAGCCAAGCAAATGGTGTCGGTCCAGCAGATTATGGCAGTAAATCCTCTAGTTTGGTTTAAAATGTCATAGCTGAATGTTCTAGGGCTGATACATAAATGTCCATCCAGGCTATGCTCTATCTTAGATAACTATGCTATGTTCTTTACCAATGTCTAACAACCAGTACTCGAGCATATATAGCTAATTGCCTAATTCCGTAATAACTTTTGCAAGTTCTTTTCTGTACGGCATTTATAAAAAAAAAACAAGATCTTTTTTTTACATTGCATAAAAAAAAAGCTGTAAACTGAAGTGATATTTTTGAAGAATGATTTCAAAAGAGAAAACGAAAATGTATAGATGAAGACAGACCTTTAAGTCCTTTAGTTTGCTAATTGTTTCTGGCAGCTCTACCAAAAGATTAGATGAAAGATCAACCTACACCATATAGAATCACGTTATCTGTATATAGGTAATAACATCACAGGAAACAATAAATGCTGGAACTTGTTGCAGGATTCAGCCTATATTTTGGATTTCATGATTCCAGTTATTGAAAGAGAAGAGAAGACAAGTGGGTAAAGGAAAATATGCCCTTTTTTACCTCAATAAGAGAAACACAACCCCCTATACTTTCCGGAATAGAGCGTATCCTGCAATTAAAAGGTTAAGCTTACAAACCTAACTTAGGTCCTTATCACTTCAAAGAAAAATAAAAGATAAAAAGAAAATCAACAGACTTCGAAACATCCATGACCTCCAGAAAAGGAGGAGAGGGAACAATAATGTAAAACACTAAATATCATGATAACCATACATTGAAGTATCTTTTTTTTGTTTCAGTACTTAAAATTACCTGTTGTTGTTAACTTTCAGAACCTCAAGGCTGGTCAGCAGACCTATCTCAGAAGGGAGACCTGTTAACTCGTTATGTGCAATATGAAGTTGTTTCAGACTGGTCAAAGTGCCGGCCTCAGGAGGCAGTGTTGCTATGCTGCATACCAAAGAAGACTACTTGATACAATCATACAAGAAACCTTTATACGAAATAATGACATATGATAAATGATTGAGGTTGGTAAACAGAGTAAGGTGTATCAGAAAATAAAATTGTAACACAAAACGACATCTGAATGTCACTGACCAAAAAATTAATACCATGAATTTTGTGAATGAAAGATAGACAGCTTTATTTTCAATTTTCATGCATGTTTGAGAGGGTCAGTCAACAAATAATGCTGTTTTATGATTAGACTTGCCTTGGTACAATTTACAATCCACCAAACACTACAAGCATGAAGAATTGGTCTCTCCCCTCTGCCAAAAGCAGTATTTGAGCTTATATCCATCGTCCAACTGTCTTAAGTTATCTGTGAATCTTATACATTGGAACAGTTTTTTATACTTTAGCAAATGGGGTGTCTGATAACCAATTTGGCACTTACAAGTTAAAACTGAGTAACTAAAGAGACGATTAAAAGCTTTATAATATTTCTGTGAGAACAAATTGAGTTAACATAGAAATTGCCAATACCCAATCACTAGTTCAAATAAACTATAAACGGATATTCAAACATTTGAGAGACCATGACAATTGACAATTTTTCAATTATGTTTTCGTAAGTATTCGACTATTCTGAAAGTAACTTTTTATAAATAAATACTCATAAAAGTGCAAGGAAAACAAGTATATAAGACAGAAAACTGTGAGCAAATTTTAAAATTTAGTTTCAAGCTGTATGTCAAAGGAAAACTTGGAATGACTAACATTCCAATGATGCAACTTAACATTTGATACTAGAAATTCAACAACTTATATTACTTATTGATATACTTCAGTTTTCACATTTTAATTTTATGAAAACAATAAATGAGAACTATGACATTGCAATTATTGTCCCTCACACTCAAATGTACATACATGTTTGGTGTAGCCATCATTTAATGGTGCAGAAAAGTATACGTTTGTACTTCAATTAAAAAGGGACGATGCAATATATTGGCGAATCTCATTCAGCTTGGAGAGTAATATGCTGATGAAGGGGGACTTACTGGTTTTGGTTCAGTGAAATAACCATAAGACTCTTTAGAGAAGCTAGCTCTTCCCAGCTTAAGGAATTATCCATGATTTCATTCCCATTGAGGATCAATTTCTGGGAAGCAGAAACAATACCAAAATAAATTTCTGCCTCAAACAAGTGAATAAATCGCAATTTCAAAGAAATATAAAGAAGTCAGCTCTACTGACCTGAAGAGAACTCAAGCTATTAATCGCAGCTGGAAGATGCTGTATGGCGTTGTGGCTGAGATCAAGGACTCTAGCGGAAGGTCCACAGGTCAACACTTCATCAGGCAGGACCTATCAAGTTCCAATATGTAATGAGAGCAATATCTTCAAGAGGAGGAAAAAGCAAAAAGAATCGGCTGGGAACGTAGTTTCAGGACGTACATAATGCTATTTACGATTTAACACAAGTAGATAAATAACTCTTGGGCGATAGAAGGAATCAAACTTGGTCCTACTACTTGGCTAAGATAAATTTACCATTTGACCATAGTATACTCTCATACTGGATACACAATATGTACATGCACAAATGATATATAATGGGATTTTATCTGATTAATGCAGGCTAAATGTGCTCTCAGACTAACCCAACATTCATTCAATAAGTTTGAACTGCATGGTAGTATTTTTTTTTCCTTTTTCTTTTCTCTACATGACTGCATCTTTTTGGGTCTTAAATTTAAATTTAGTCTTGCAAATGAGGAAACTTTGGGTGGTCATTTTGGTTTTGGTGATGCAATAAATAAGTAGGTTGTGGGTGCTCTGAAAGTGGCGAAATCAAAAATATAAAAAAGATATGTTAACAATGAGATTCGAAACCGGGCCCATCAACACTAAAAGAGCCTAAGCACCCACCAAAGAGCCAACAAATTCATTGGGTGCTCTATATTAATTTTATACAAATACCTCTTAATTTCTACATAGATATATATATTTCGAGACGAGGTTAAAGGGTGCTCGAGCACCTGGCGGACTCTATGTGGGTCCACCCCTGGCTATGAGGAAGGTCATGACACTTGGTCCTCCAATTTCCCAAAAATGAACAATATTCGGCCCATCTATCAGCCAAAGTTTTTAATTGGAATAAAACATGTCAGGGAAGGATTTTGTTTTATTCCAAATGTATTGAGTCTATATGACAATACTCCTCCTCTCTTTTGGCAGTTTTACTCATAGTGGAGGGGAAATAGAATTTTGTTTTTCGTTTAGACTGCACAACTGATGGAGTTACAACTCACACCTAAGATAATTCTAAAGATACTGGGGATCTACTCCAAAGGCCATGTTCTATTTGGAGTAATACTGCAAAATTAGTCTCCATACAGATGGATGAGTTGTTAACAGCTCCATTACTGAAACTGATATTATAGCCAGAATGAAGAACAATCAAAGGTTCAAATCCCACAGTCCACTTTTATTAATTTATGGATTCTTTTCTTTAGTGGTTTTGCCCATATTGGTATATGAAAGAGAAGGAAATAGCTTGGCTATCTCACCTACTCGAGCCAGAAAATGCATTAGATATAAAATTAGAAAAATGAATTGGAAGGAAAAAGGAAAAGACCAAACAATTA
The DNA here is from genome assembly GCA_029582725.1 of Solanum chiquidenum. Lineage (NCBI taxonomy): Eukaryota > Viridiplantae > Streptophyta > Magnoliopsida > Solanales > Solanaceae > Solanum > Solanum chiquidenum. The sequence goes on along the minus strand of JAJOOS010001137.1, from coordinate 23,256 downwards.
TATTTTTAGGTTAACTCCAATATGTATATGATTGGGATCAAAGTGAGTTCCAGTTCAATAATTGTATCTCTTGTCCCATCAATAGAGATTGTTCACGGTAAGAACAAGCTTGAAATCATTGGACAAAGCAAAGTCAGTTACTTCTCGTCTTACCTTCAGATTGCATTCTGATAATGCAACAACCCCAGTGGCCTTCCACCGTTCAAGTTGGCTCTTCACAATAGGAACTTGAGGAACATCCCTTTTAGGTCTCATAGCTTCAGGCATCCTCCTCACTGTGGTCAAGTTGGAAGCTTCCTTTCTTATTGGTCCATCCTATCCAATATACACAAATAAGCTTTAAGAAATCAGAAGTTCAGGACCTAACTAGGATAAATTCAGTGGAATTTCTGGTTTTCCAATTTTTATACAAATTCGGAAGTCACAAGTACAGGTCAATCAATTAAACCTCAATCCAATTCAGTTGTAGTCTCCTTTATCCAAATATACATTCTACTACGCATAGCCTTAATTCATTCTAGTAATCAATATGTTATCCTTTAACACAAGTGAGAAGCTTATCAATACTAGAGGCTCTCTCCATTTTCTAATTATGTACAAATCCGTAAACAAACTAAGTATAGTAACACATCTAAGTATTAATCCCAAATAGTTATGCTCAATAGAGTATAATGTCCAGGAAAATAAAGAATTACCCCTTGATGTAAGCCCTGGGAAGCCATAAGCATGATCTTCGCACCATTTCCGACATCCGATGACTTCAATGTCAATTCATCCACCAAAACTTTCCCTATTCATGAAAAAAAAAAAAAAATTATGTCAGCTATCAAATTCAATAATATTCAGTTCTTTGGAGCTCCGATTGTATACGAAATAATGCTGATAGGTTAGAATTGAAAGAAAAATACCTTTGAAGATGAGTTTTTGGCCGCGAGAGAGGACATTTGTGAGTGGTTGAAGGAGAGACTTGAGGTGTTTGACAGTGGACTCGTCAGAGATCTCCACCGGTATCGATCGACCGCTGAACTTAACATTCACTGTGATTGTACTCCGGTTATCGGCGTCGCTCTTTCCCTCTTTCTCCATTTCTCTTTACTCGCCGCCGATCTCTGAATTCAAACAGAAATTATTCCTTTTGACGAAATTATTTATCATTCATAAAATAAAAAATTATAGTATTACTAATTAATTGTAGATATACTATTCATATAGTTGATCATTTTTTTACAAGCTTATTAAGAAAATAAAATGATAATTTAATTTGATCTTAGTTGATATTTATGTAATTTGGTAATATAAATAGAGACTTAAATTTAAACAAATAAAGACATGTTTTATAAGGCAATTCATGTCCTATATAATATTTTATGTGCATTATCACTAGTAAAATTTATGTGTCTATTTGTTTAATTTTATATAAATTTAAGTATTTACGAAAAGCTAAATTACAAGTATGTTTATGTATTACTTCATTTGTCCCTAAGTACTTGTTCACTATTTCTTTTTTAGTTGTTCCTAATTACTTGTCTATTTTGACAAATCAAGAAAAAAAATTATACTTATTATACCCTCAATTAATTACTTTAAAAAAGGTAGAACTTCTTGAAAATCTTAAATTTTTAATTCATCTACTTCAGAATTAATAGTGGTAAAATGGTAAACTCATTATGTCAATAATTGTTTTCTATATAGGTGTGTCAATTCAAAAATGAGCAAATAATTAGGGACCGAGGGAGTACAAACTTAATTATATTAAACACAAACCAACATGACATGGATAATGTTGCAACTTGTTTGGAGAAAAAAAGAGAAAAGAAATAAATTCTCCCTAAACTTGTTTCGAAAAGTCAGTTACACGCTTAAACTATCATGACGACTTATTACACACTCAATCTTATTTAAACTGTAATTAATATCCCTTCCGAAGACAATACTTCCTCTATTTCAAATTAATTGAATTATTGAGACATTTTTCATTTTTCAAATTAACTTAATTGTTCAATTTTCAAGACTACTTTAAAAATGTTCTTCCAACTTTACCCTTCATTAGTTAGTAGTGGAATCCGTTATCAATTAATGTTTAGTTATTTTAATCATAAATTTGACAATAATTAATAAAGGTAAAAATGGAAAGTTAAGCCTAATTTATGTCTTAATTTTCTTTTCTTAAATGGTGTGAAATATCTCAACAATTCAATTAATTTGAAATGGAGGGAGTACTAATTTTTGTGTGAAAATGTGTTATACGCGCGTTTTCACACGTAAATAAGATTATTTTAATTTTTAAAAATAATTTTTGCTTAATATTTTCTTAGACTTTTGCAAAAAGTAGAAGCCTAGGTTTTCTTCCTCTGGTCACCTTATATTTCTTTCTTCTTAAAATCCATTTCTTATTTCTTCTTCATTAGTCATAAATTGAAGGGAAAACAAGAAATTTGAAGTGAGAATGAGACAATAAGACGATTCTGAAGTTAAGTGATGTTGGCGGCAACGATAGGCGGTGGGCTGTTTGTTGCCGGTGAAACAAATAAGAACTTTTAGATCTGAAAGAGTTTTTTTGAAATCTTAATTGATAATTATTGATGGAAACAAAGCATTTCATTAGTATTCTTTGTGTGTAAAATCAAATATGATATTGATGGCTTGAGACAAAAATAACATTGTGATGGTTGTGGGTGGTGCTCCGGCGAGAATAAAGAAGACAAAGATAGACAATTATTTTCTTCCATGAATTTTTGAAAAATGTAGGCAATGAATCATGAATTTTATGCATAAATGTCGTAGGATTTTCAATAGAAGTCATAATCTTTCTTATAATTTTTTCCGGTTGTTCTTCTCCGGTGAATCCTCCGACGAGTTCGAATAAAAATCATGAACCTTAAGTTAAAATTATTAACTTTACGGTGAAAATCAACATCCTCCCTACTATTATTTACTTCTTTTTAGAGTTAAGATAGAGTGATATTTACTTGAAGAAATCATTAATGGTGACAGAGAATTTGTAAAGAAGAACTTTAAAAAAAAAAAATGTAAAAGTTTTAAAGAAATTGGGGTCACCAATAAAAAGAAAAAAAATGACATAATTAATATATTAGAAATTATAATACATAATTATATAATGATCAATAAAATAGTGTCACGTGTTTAAACTTGTTATTTTAACATAAATTTTCTTCTTCTCACGCACCTTAAGGAAGGTGAAGACATTTTCTGTGCCATGTCACCTTCTAAGGGGGTATTAATATCACTTTGAATAAGATTAAGTGTGTAATAATTCATCACAATAATTTAAACGTGTAATCGACTTTTCAAAACAAATTCAGAAGAAATTTGTGTCTTTTTCCCGAGAAAAAAACATTTTAGTTTACATATTAAAGAGTCATGGAATCATGATTCATGGAGCTTTGGATTTAGAACCTTTTTTAACACCTAGTTGTATTAATACCAAATATTTTGAGACCCTGTCCCTTTTTAATATCTTAATCTTTTTTTTAATTATCTCAAATGATTGTTTCGTATTTTATTTTGAAGGTGTATTATTTATGTCTTTTGACGAATGAGATCAATTATAATTATATCTAATTTGTTTTAATCGCATATTTATTTTAACATCTTCATCTCCATAATCCTCATTTTATAGATATATTGAAACTTTAACAATCAATAAATCATTCATTAGCATTATAACATAAGTGCATAACTAATCTTTATAATTGTTCTATATAATTTACCTTTCACTTTGATAACATGGCCATGAAATAAAGAATAAACAACAATATCAATAATCGATAATATCAATAAACAACAATATCAATAATTGATAATATTATGCTCGTTGGTTATAGATAGTTTTTACTTTTTATCGAAAGCTTATTTGAACATAAAATCGTTTTAATTTTCAAATATTCAAAAATAATTCCGATAAGCAATGTTTTTTTAATAGTTTGATGCATATGATAATATTATGCCTTTTTTTTCAATTAGCATTAAATAAGTGAATAGCAAATTAGCAATTTATATCATAATATATACCATTATTACCAGTACATTTTGAGGCATGTACCAAAAGAAAATGAACTTAGAAAATTAAAATACTAATATTCCATTGCCGAGGGGTGAGAGACGAGTATCCTAACCAACTACTATAACGGATTATTGGTTTTGAACTGTCACCCTTTTAGTTTGATTGAACTTGACAAGAAGTTAAAAGAAAATGAAGAAGATTTTTGAATTTTGTGATCTTAAATTAAAGATATATCAAATGTACCAAAATGTCCTTTAGTCCTGTAGTATTAAAAATGTTGAAATTAAAGAGTTATTTAAAAAAATAAAGAAAGAAGTATTGTAAACACTCTTAAACTTAGCGCGAGTTTTTTGTTTCATTTCCAAACCGCCTTTAAAACACCCTTTTACTTGATGATTTAAGCCTTAATTAAGTTGAGTGCATTTCTTAATCATACAAGTGCACCAAAAAGTTATACACAAGCAATGAGAATGATTTTAAAAGAACAATACATAGTTGATATTATCACTAACAACACAAGAAACTCATAACTCAAAATCAATCAGTCAAAAACTTCCCACTCCTGTGTGATTTTTGTGGTTTGATTTGGTGCATTGAGGCTTCCAATTCCTGAATCATACATTTCCCATTTGGTATTCACCATTGAAATAGTACCAATACAATTCCTAGCAATGCTAGAGTTTCTTCCTTTAAAATTGTCAATCATATCAACAAAACTCTGAATGCGATGAACCTGTAAGGAGACGAAAATCTTGTCGTTAGAGACATGTGTCATTTCAGGATTCACTTTTGCGACTTAGAGCATTTAGTGTTTAAATTCTGAATCCGTCATGATCTACTCAAGAAAGGCAATAGTACATTTTTCTTTTCCTTGGAACTAAAGTTTGATGCATCCTTTAAACCGTCATTTACAACTTTGTTTGGATGGTTGTTATCTATTATATTGTGTTATTAGTTTTAATAACAATATTTGTTTTGATTATGTATTAAATTTTATTGTACAGTATCGTTAAATTCATTGTTAGGTAGCATTGAAAAGTCCTATTTTGTATAACAACTGATTTGATAGGATCGAGTTCGTTATCCTTATTTTTTTTATTCTCATTTTGTCATTATAAATTTATGGTCAGACGTTAGCTTAATAGTAACTTTTGTGAGCTATGCACCTACTAACCTCCTTTCTCCTTTGAGTTTTTGCTTCTCCTTCTGCTTCAATGCTATCAAGTGTAAGAAGTTGAATCATGAACAACTCTGTTAGGACAACAAACTCTCTGTCCTCAACTTTGGTACCTCTTTGCACAGCTTCCTCTATGGCCACAACCTACGATAAAAGCAATAAACTTATACAACCAAGATCGGAAAATCTTTTTCAAGTCTTCTCCTATGAAAAATTTGACGAGTGAGTAAGACGTCAGTCTTGTTTGATAAGACAGAATTAGACAAAGAATAGAGAGTGTTCGATCAGACCTAGCCTAGTAGAGCCATTGTGTCTTAAAAAGTCTAACCCTCCACCAAACAAAGAGCTACCCTTCAACAACTCATCTTACATAATATGATGTGGCACCACTTGTAATTTTCTTTAAAAAATGATAATTTGCCACAAGGTGAAAATTTTCGATTATTAAATGATTTTTTTTTTTTAAAAAAAAAAGTGATGTCACGTAGATAGTATGTACATATACATAGTTGAGTTATATTTCTTCATTACCGAATTAATTATGACTTTGATACAATAAACTAAAAGTTGAATGACCATCAGTAAAATTTGTGTACCCTATGTGAGAGCTTATTGACCTCTACTCTTACTCGGGCAATGGCTTCAGAAGAGATAGAGGTATCCTGAATTTTCTTCAACTCTTTGCTGGCTGGATCTTCCATTAGGATCACCTTTGACATGTCTTTTACACCAGAAATGTGTAAGCATTCATTCTCATCTTTTTCTTTTCCTTGGAACAATAATCTCTGAACATTAGGATGTATGCCAGTTGTGTCCCAAAGAATTTTCTTCAAGTTCCCTTTATTTCATTAACATAAAAAATAAATTAGGTCATAAATTAAGAAGAAAAAAATAATTGACAGGTCACAAGTTTGTTTTGAGTTTAACTTCTATATATGGATAATACGGAAAAAAAAAAGCCTTTCACTATTGGGTTATTTAAAAAATAACTACAAGAGTTGAGGGGTAGCTCATTAATTTTCGTGTGTTTACATGAATTTTTATGAATATGGCTGTAAATGTGCCTTCTATGCTCAAGTGAAATTGGTGTTTTACTTAAAATGACTATGTTGGTGGCTGTTGGTCCTTTTGTGGGAATCTACCATCTAACAAAAAAAACATAATAAATAAACATGATCCTTAACTTGGCGTCAGTTGATAATTATGACTTTTAATTTTGGGTGTACATTAGTAGGCACTTAAACTTGTATAAAATTGAACAAATAGACACATTTAATTTGTCCTACATGACACCCTACATGACAATTTTGTGTCCTATGTGGCATCCTACGTGTATTATGTCATGTAGGACACGTGTGTCTACTTGTTCAATTTTATATATGCTTAAGTGTCTACTTATGTACACTCAAAGTTGGAGGGCATAATTGTATACTGAAGTTAAGTTAAGGGTCATATTTATGTATTATGTCAAAAAAAAAACTGAACTTTGAATAGTCATATCATAAATTAACTAGTTTTATGCTAGTCATACTCATTTATCCATAGTTGAAATCAGCAATATGAGAAAATTCACATAGGAGGAGCTCTTAGTTATAAAAGAGCAGTTTGATGCAGAAAATATTCTGATTCGTATTTATGCAGGATCCGAAAAAGGAACACATCCAAGGGTGTGTAGGCAGTCTATCCTGACGCAAACATCAATAGCTAATTCTACAATTTGAACCCGTGACCTAAAGGTCATACGCGGATAACTTTAACATTGCTCCAAGCAATAATTAAAAAGAAAAGCAGTCTGGTGCAATAAGTTCCTACTATGCACGGAGTCAGAGAAAGGATCAGACCACAGTCCACAAGGGTCTATGTCCAGTCTTACCTTGCATTTCTGCAAGAGACTATTTTCACGGCTCGAAACTTATGACCTATTGATAACATGACAATAACTTTACTAGTTACGCCAAAGCTGCCTTTTAACTATGATCAACAATATCAAAAGTACAAAAAATTAGTGGTTTACCAAATGTTGATTCAGCAGGAACAACAACATCATGGTGACAAGAATCATAAGAGACTTTGATCTTGATCATAGGACCAGCAACAGAATTTTCCTCTGCAGAAATTCCAACTCTTCTCTGAACTAATAAACCTCCAGGCCTAACTTCCCAATCAATAATACAACTCTTTTTTTCCTCTTCAAACTCAGTGAATTTATAATTCTCATCTTTTATTACCTCATTCTTACTTTTTGAAGAAGTTGATGATTTTTTTCTCATGTTTTTTCCACAAAAAAAAAAAGTAAAATGAGAAAATATTAAAAAGGTGAGAAATTGATTGAGAAATTAAAGTTTGGTGGTGAATTGAGTGAAGACCATAAATGAATGAGACTTGAAAAATGAAAAAAAGGCCTTTGTACTCACTTTGATGGGGACTACTGGAAGGTGACTTGTCAACTGACTATGTTAACATAGAATAAATAAACATATACTCAAATTTAGCCTCGATAAGTAAGCAGTTCAATTTTAAAAGTGTATATTTAGATATTTTTATTTGATCTCAACTAACAATTAAATACTTTGACTCATCTTCAATACGTCTAGTAGACACTCTATGTTGACACACACATAAATTTTGGAGGTATGCCACAAGGTTATCCGAGTTCACAGGTGTTGTTGTGCTTATCCATTTCTACATTAAAATAGAGTTGGTGTTCAGTGTATCCACCTACACAAATGATTATTTTGTAAGCTGGAATATTCAACTGATACAGAGTGAAATCATGAGTAGAAATGTCTAGGTGTGTATACTCATCGTTAGAGTGTTTCTTCTTTTTTTCTTTATTTAAAAGAAACTTCAAGTATCCTTAATTAAAGATTTCAAATTTAAGTTCTGAGTATGAAGTTTTTTTTTGTGGAGAATAAGTGTTTTCTTTTTAAACGAGCTTTGCAAAGTAAATTCAAATTAATCGAAATCTCACTATGAATATCAATAAAGGAGAAAAACCATAAAACAAATAATGTAGATACTATTCTTGATTAAATTAGTGAATTTTCTAGGGGTGACTCTCAAATTTTGCCACGCAGCACATATTAAAGTATGTAGGCCCTTTATGATTAACTAAGGATGGGTCAATGAGGTAGAAATAGGCAATATTGGTTACTTTTTGATCTTGTATTTGAAAAATAATCTCGATACTAAAATCATGCTTATGAATTTTAAATTTTAGAATAATACGAAGAAATAATTGAAATTTCTTAGTTTCCGCAAATTCTCCTTGTTTCTTTTCCTTTTAAAAAATAATATTCAGAGAACATCTTATTTATTAAACTCAAAGATGGTTACTGCAAAATAACCTTTGGGCCAACACAAAGATATTTCGTTTGATATGAGATATTGAAAACAAATAAAATAATTTTGCATAAAATATTACTAATTCATATCTGTGTAGAGATTTTAAGAAAAATAATTTATGCATAATGTTCTTTAGTAGCTAACAGAATTTTTGTGACTGTAATTAACTGCGAACTTTGTTGTCAATATGTCGTTAAAGTACTTGTAGCTAATAAATTCTTTTAAATAATACGTCGTTAATTCGTTAGCAAAAATAAAATAAAAATTAGACACGAATTTTATTGTTCAGAGGCCTTCCTTATTGGCATCTTAGGTCTACAAATTTGTACTTAGAGTTTGTTTGGACTGACTTAAAAGTTGGTTAAATCTACTTTTTAAGTTATTTTTAATTTTTGGGAGTGTTTGACAAAGTTAGAAATAACTTAAAATAAGTTTAAAATGATTTTTAAAAATAAAGTTTAAAACTAAAAAAGACTCCTCTTACTTTCTTTTTTTTTGACTTAAAAATCATTTAAGTTTGACTTTTTATTTTTCGAGTTAAAAATTATTATTTTTAATATAATTCAAGCGAACTCTTAATAATAATAATAATAATAATAATAATAGTAATAGTAATAAGGAGTTCAATTAACTCATTTCCATCGTAGGTAGCTCTTTGAAATATCTTAAATATAAAAAAATTATTTAGTATAATTGAATCCACAAGCTAGTTCTTGACCTGAGGATTCAAGGTAAACAATATACTCCCTATATAACACAAAGTAATTTGAAACTTAAAATCACTCACCACAAGATCGATTATGTTGGAACCGATAAAGGCTATGACAAATATATACAAGACAACTTGCTAATACTAAGAATATGAATGACCAAAGTATATATAATGAAGAACAAAATTAAGATATATTTAGTAATGAAATAATTTGAAGTTCTTCCCGTATGTATTTAATTTCATACAGTATATAATAAGGGCATCATTCTGATTCGACTAATTTATCCTAAATCTTGGATTCGCCTTTGTCAGTCACGATAGGAGATCGACAAATCGGACAGGTAGAATGTGAATGCAACCACATATCAATACACTCCACATGGAATGCATGGCTACACTTAGGTAATTTTCTACAAACATCTTCATCTTCTAATAAACTCAAGCAAATTATACACTCCAACCTCTCATTACTTTCTTCTTTGTATACAAACAAAGGAATCGAAGAAATCATCGATCTTTCGAGACCCTTTGTTGGCAAATTACTAGCAAAGTTAGTATTATCAACAATATTGAAGGAATGAAAATTATGAAAAGGGGAAGAGAGTGAATTTCGAGTACTCCTTCGTCGAGTTTGAATCAAGAACCATTTGGCATAAATGTGTAGAAGTAAAATAAAGAGAATTACTAAAAGAAGTGTTATTATTGCTGCTAGCATAATGTTGCTATTATAAGATAAGATATTATGGATGATGTTCTTTAGTGAGTTGAAAGTAATTTGTGGAAATGGAGGAGGAGGAGAAGAAGAAGTGAACATTTTGGTTGAGTTAAGTGATGATAAGTGAAACCAAAGAGGGGTTTTTAATATGTATAAGCTTAAAAAAGAGATGCTAGAATATGGTAAAGATTTATGAATAAAAACATGTGGATTTAATAATTGTTTTATGTGTCTTAATTTAATCGGACATAAAGTTTAAGAATGTAAAAAATATTTTCATTTTATTGTTTAAATTAAAAGTATGTATAACAGGTGTGTTCAATCCGGAGACAGTCTTTCTTATGAATGGTCGATAAAAAAAAATTGAAAATATTTTATTTAGGAAAATAAGTTTCTTAAAAACGAGGTAAATGGCTTTCTCAATGGAAGTAGGAAAAAACAAGTTCAATAAGTATCATTTTACATTGATTGAGTTTTTGCCATCTTCTAACACACTTTATTTCACACCGCATAGCCCCTATCATCACTAGCCCCTATCATCACCGCCATCATCCATAGTACGTATTTGTTTAGTTATATATAAATGCATTTAGAATAATCTCTTTTTATATATATTGAACATAAGTAAATAGTAAGAAACGACTCACTTATTTATTTTTAAAATAATACCTTAGGCCGAACACACCCAACTTATACTTACTTTTTTTAAATTTGTTTCTAAAAGAATATCTCTTTCTATATTCAGTAATTCTTTAATTTCATTATTTTTTATGTGTCTTTTTTTAAGATCACAACTCAGAAAAATCATAAAATATTTTGGTACAATTAATAAAACATATCTTTCGCTTAAAACACAAACTTCACAAAATTTTATTTAAAAATAAAAATAAAATTCATATCTAATTAAATTAAGACGCGTAAATTGAAACCAACTTAAAATTATTCATTTCATTCACAAGGTCAAAGGAGAATCCCTTGGTTCAAGGAACTTAGAGATAGATGCATGAGAAAGAGTTGAAAGCACAGTAAAAAGGGAGCCAGAAATAAAGGTCTCGTGAAGGGAACGGCAGTTTACTGTGGGGATGATTATATTATTGGATCCAATATATATGTATATAGTTTATTTTGTACTATTTAATTATTTATTTTAGTGCCAATAGAAGATCCCAATATATGTGATCACATGTATCCCAAGAACATCTTTAATTAATTTGCTTGTAATGTAAGTTTGAAGTGCAACAAAAATAAAAATGAATTTTGAACTATAGCATAGTTATATGTTATGGATGAATATTTAAGTGTACATGGTCGTACTATTAATTACTATATATATGTCTTGAAATATACAAATATAAATAACGAAAACTTTCGATAGTTATTGCTATTAGAGTGAATTGTACAGAATCTTGCATCAGTTTCGAGTCAAATTAAAGTGTGATTTCATTGTTATAATGGACTAATAAAAATGAGTGCATCGCAAGACTCGACAAGTTTGTTCGTTTGCCTCGTAACAATGCATAACTTGAAATATAGAATTTGAAATTTAAGAAACAGTTTTTTCAAGTTTTATAAAATTTCATCAATTGTATTTTCATATCTGAACACAATTTCAACCTCTAAACACCTTTTACTTCACTTCAAATCCTATTTTTATTTTTTATTTTTACAAATTTCAACCAATTCATATCCAAAGCATACTAAAATTCAATTACATCCATATCTATAAATATGTTTGTTGGGTTATAGTAGGTTAATATAGATATATCCAATGATCTAAAGAGTTGGGAGTGTAGTATAACTTATTATTAGCTTCATAGATCCCACGTGAATATGTGGAAGAGAAGACAGATATGCTATTAATTAAGTTTACACCTATATATGATCTTTATTTTTTAAAAGTATCTAGTCCACTGTCGAATATTTACGTTAGAATCACACTAAATTAGACGAATTCAAATGTTGTAGATCCGTTTCTGGCTAAAGTGGCTAAAAATAAAATCATTCACGTGATTTGAACTTTAATTAAAAATGGAGAAATCATAATCATCTCATCACAATTCATATAGGTTAGATTCTATATATATATGAATCACTACTTATTTAGCCTTTATTTTGAGGGTAACTATATATATGTATGTTCCACCTTTTCTTGCATGTTTTAAGTAAAGCTTAATCTAGTTTCCACTAGCTATGGCTTGTGAACCCCTCACCAAATCCATAGGCAAAGTCTATATTGGGTTAAAAGTGGAAGATTTATTCAAAGCTTCCTTAGATTGGGTCAAGGCCTATGAACATTTTTTTTGTTGACTGTCTTAGCATGGACTAGATATAAAGAACACAATTACTATGAAGAATTTAACTTTATGGGTGTGTTATGTAGAAAGGAATTCTTACTTAATCATTTTTTATTTCTTTTCTGTTTGATATATGCAAGTAATTAAAAAGTATTATTTTAAAAGTATATATATAGTATTGAGTGATACTTTTAAAATTTAAAGTTTATATTATGATTTCTATAATGACCTAAAGTTAATACGGTATATATTATTGAATGTAACTAAATTCATAATCAAATGTTTATGGATCTCCATATATAGCTATTAGCACATCAAACTTTTGTTGTCAGATTTTAAATCTCTAATGCCTCGATCACCTTTGCAGAGCTAGAGAGGCGGTAGGGGATTCATATGCACCTCTTTTATACGAAAATCACACAATATATATAAAAGAATAAAATACTTCGTATGTATATACTGTAAATGATGCACATGTTGGTGAAAACGTTGTATCCACTCCTTCTAAGAAAATAATTACTAATTTCTTAATTTTTATATTTTTTTTGTATTCAGTATGCAATTTAAAAAATATTTGTGTATATCCAAAAGAAATATTATCGGTATGGGATGAGGTGGGGCTCTGGGGTGGGGATGGGGTGAGTTTGAAATGGATCTATGATTGCTGAAAACCTCTTTGTCTTCGACAGAGTACATATATATGTTTTCCAGGGGGTGGAAGGGTGGGATTGGGGTTTAGGGGTAGGGGACGTGGTGGAGGTAGGGGTTCGGGTTCGGGTTAGGGATCGGAGTTGGGGTAGCTAGACCATCTCCAATCCACCTCTATTTTACTCCCCATTCTCTATATTTGGAGAGTAAAATAGAGAATAGACACTCCAATCCACCTCCATATCACTCTCTATTCTTCATATTTAGAGAGGTTTGGAGAATTACTATTCACACTCTCTATTTTACTTTTCAATATTTGTAATGGAGAAATTACTAAGTCAGTCCTTCCTCCTCAACAATCTTTCCAAATTAATAAAAATGATAAGATTGTCAATTTTAATGCTTTTTCAAAATTCAATCTCCATTTGGGGCGTGAGTCGAGCCAAAATATCTATTTTTTTTAATTTCAACTTTCTCAATTCATTCTTTTACATTATCTTCTTCACCCAAATTCAAAAATCCAATAACCTTTTTTTTATCTTCTTCAACTTAGAAGATCCATTTACCTCATCCATTTTTATCACTTTTTTTTTTATTGTCTCTTGCTTTTCTTTGTTTTGTTTTCTTCATTTATCCTCTTTTTTTAAAAAATAAATGTGAACTCCATTATTCGATTGATTAGAGAGTACTATGAAACTCTATTTTTATTTTTATTTTTGGTTTGAATATAAAACTCCATTACCTTGCTTTAGTAACTTGAGAGCTGAATTGATTTGGTTGTATTTATTTACTTATAATTTTTCATTGATGTGTAATGTTAAAAAAGAAATCTATTGTAATGGAGTTTCGCTGCATCACTATTGTAATATTGCTGAAAAGAAAATGGTAGATTGGAGTGATTATTAATGTTTAATTTAATAGTGATTTTATCGATTTTAATCTAATTTTAGTGATGATTTAGGAACGAAAATAGTGCAATAACAGGGAAGCATCATGGAGTACGTCGAAGATGACAATGACTGCTACTTTAGTGGAACGAAGGTTGAAGAAGAAACAGAGTTTAAAATTGAAAAAGAAAAATAGAAATTTTTTTGGCTGCTACTTTAGTTTCATTTTCAATTGAAAATGAAAGAGGATTGAAACTTTTGCAGGCCTCCTCTCTTCATTTGGGGCGTGTAGAGGAATGAAGGTTGAAGAAGAAAAAGTGAAAATGAAAATGAAACTAAAAATTTTAAAAATTTAATATGTGGTAATAATAATTGGTGCATGATTGCACTTTTTTTTTTGTAATTGAGGTTGGGTGAAAAGTGAGATATTTATAACACTCTTAAATTGTTCAATGGAGAGTAATAGAACACCCACAAAATTAAAACGTCTTTTTGAAAATTCGAGACAACTTTTTATATTTTTTCTCTTTAGATAAATACAAAGTGTAGCTTTTTTTAATAGTTTGTACATCATAGTATTCGGTACCTTCTTAAAGCAAAACTAATACATAAATGAATGATTACATTAATTAATGTACTATTGTTTGAAAATGGGCCTTCTAAGGGCCTAAGGTCAAGGCCATAGCGGCCTCCCCTCCCAACCAATCCCGATTAAAAGATGGAAAAACTACATAATTAGTAATACTTTACTATTATATATATTATTGTTATTTATACTTTCAAAATGTTATGTATTTTATCATAAATATGAAGAAAATACACTTAGATACATGTGTTTTTGTTACTAGATACACAAAAATAGGGAGAAAAGTGAGCGAGATTCATATATATCCTAGATACATGTGTCTATCATAGGAACATGTGAATCACACTAGATATATGTATCTGGAGAGATTCACATGTATCTAGAATACTAAATACATGAGAGAGTGGCGAGCGAGATGAGAGAGAAGCGAGGGAGGTTAGCGAAATTTGTTATGTATCCCTGATACATGCGAATACATTTGGCTACATTGTATAACACATACGGAAATCCATAGTATTAGTATTGCAAAAGGTTTTAATACACACATTAGTAAGATTAAAAGACACAATTGTCCCTCAAAACCTTTTCTACACCCTTTCTATCATATTTGTGAAAGGTGTTTTTGTAAATAAATATGTTATCATTTTTTTATGCTATAAAAATACTCTGAATTTCCTATCTCATAAGTAAAATTAATTTTATTTTCACAGCTTACCCCAAATGAGTAACATAGTTCATTCATTCTTTAATGATTTTTTTAGCAACAAGCATAACATATCTAGCGTAATCTTATATGTAGGATATGAGGATTGAGAGTGCATACATCTTATTATTATGTCATGGAGGTAGAAAAACTATTTTCGGAGAACCTCAAAGTACAAAGAAGAAGAAAAGGGACTAAAATTTCAAGCATCCCTTATTGGGGGTCATTCTTGCACATCATCCATTCAGAGACACAAGATTGGGCCTAAAAACTGGATCCAAGTCGAACTAATATTTTAGGCCCATCAGTGATCCACATAGGGTTTGCTATATAATTGATCTAAACCCTAATTTAATCATCTTTCATCACTGCCGCATTTGAAATATTCTCTCTGTGAAGTGAAGAGAACTCTCCGATCATCACCAATTCAGAATGAGAGCTAAGGTAACATCAATTTTATAGCACGAAATTTCTTCATTTTAGTCATTCCGTAAGTTTTTTTTGCTCAATTTTGTTATTTTTTTTGTTTTTATTCAGTGGAAGAAGAAGCGTATGAGGAGGTTGAAGAGGAAGCGCCGAAAGATGAGACAGAGATCGAAGTAGAACCACATTCTGCAGTTCTCAACGGTCTATCTATGCTTATCGTCTTCTTTAGGCTTATGCTGTTTAAGTTTTAGTTTGAAATTTCAGTAACATTTTGAGTTGTGATTTTGCTCTAATTACACCGAATTCAAATTTTTGATATCCGATTTTGGCTATGGATTTATGCTTCTTATTATTCGTGTCTTTTCACTCTATTTTATTTACGTCGGCCCTCGTTATTTTGTTTTGAATTGTCTGCATTTATATATTTGTGATAATATGCTATATTTGAGCTGAACGGCTTTTGGAAACAGCCTCCCTGCCTACTCCGCGCCAGGTAGGATTGATATTTGCACTATCTTTGTCAGACTGAGATTACACGGGGTATGTTGTTTATATAATTGCGAAATTCGCTCGCTCATGAGTTATTTAAATTATATCATTATTTATGTTATTCATTTCAGTGTGTATATCATGTGGCAATCTCTTGCTGCTTTGGACTAAGAGTGTTTGTCTAATTAAAAACTAAATTGATGTTGGATCATTATGGAATGCATACATTGCCTAGGTTGTTTGATCCCCCAGAAAAATAGTGCATCAGCATGCTTAATGCTGATACCGTATTGTCCATTTTAGATGGCAATTTATATTTGCTTCCATGCTGTAGTGAAAACTCATTTGAATTTCGTATTGGAGCTGATACAAAACTTTGATATTATTTGAAGTTTGAACTGAAATTTTAGTAAACTCATTTGAATTTCGTATTGGAGATGATACAAAACTTTGATATTATTTGAAGTTTGAACTGAAATTTTAGTAAAGTCCAGTTTTTGATTAAAGGTATTTTCATGCTAAGTGAGTTTGAAACGTGTTTTTGTGGTTCGATAGCAATTGAATTCCTAAACCTGTTCTGATGTGGTTTAACTTGTATGTTCAAGTAGCAGACATGTTTAAATGGAGCAATATGAGCAGTGAGTATGAACTTGTGAGCAGATTGAGGTGTTGTAGTAGTTGAATTATAAATTCAAGATATATTTTGAAACTGGACCTTAGTTTTTCTTTATCAGGAGGGAAAATGAGATTACTCTTCCAGTGTTAGCCTAGTAGGTGCACCTGTGATGGCACTTTTCGGCAATGAATTTAACTGTTATGTATATGTCTTGTATAAGATGACATGACATCGTTGTTCTAGACCAACATGTAGATGCGTGCTATTTAATGGCCTAGTGCTAGATGGGTGAAAGTTTGATTGTTTCCCTTGTGGAAACATGGTTATTATACCCTTGTCTATGGTACAGTAATGTGAGTGCTTAGAAAGTTCAGTTGTCCTTCATTTTTACTGCACGAGAGCTATTTTTTATGGTCCCAGATTATCATTCCTTTTACAGAGTAGTAAAGGTCGTGCTTTTTTGGGTCGTTCATTTGAAGTGGTTGTTGCATTGCATTATGTGTGTGTATGTCCCTAGCAGACTAAAAAAGTTTGTCCTGTTTTTGTTAGTTAATTCTTTGTTTCTATTTTTATTCGCTCAATTGGTGTCTTGAAGTTGCCCCTAAGCACTTTGGTGTAGTTGCAGAAGAGCGCAACATATGTGATGCGTGAGTTAAGTGTATGTCATGGGGTTAGACTGTTTGCAACAAAAGCTTGGTATTTAAGCGAAGCGTTTTGAACCTTACACCATTGGCTTCTTTTTAGTAAGATATTATTTCTCATTTTTGATCCTAAGACTGTAAATCATATATTACGTTTAATAAATAATACTAGTATAGTCTTGAGAAAGTTCGAATAAAGCTATTGCTGCTGTGTCGCCTTCGCGAGACATTTCTTTGAACCAAGGGATTCTCCTTTCATCTTACTATTAGTTACGTCGTTATACACAAGATTTTAAGAAATATGATTTATTTTTTTTGCAATATTTCAGTTCTGTCTATAAAACCAAATGAATTTTAAACTATAATAATATACCTTTTGTGCACTTTATGTCATATAAGTAGGGGGTAAATTTTTTACAGTATTCTTTAATATTTACAAGAAATATATAATTCTTTTTCATGAATGATTAAAAAGGAAAATGTGTCATATAATTAGAAAATGAGTACAAAGTTTACAATTTTACTCTTATTTCTTATGTAAAAAATAAAATAAATATTAAGAAGATAAAATCAAGGTTAGATATTTTAATCTTTTAGTTGTTTCAGCTTGAGAAAAATGACACTCTTATACAGTTATACTCACTTAACATTTGATGAGAAGAAAATGACCGTACAAATAGTTGCGGATACAAAAAATGTTCTAAGAATTCATAAATTTCGATCCATCTGAACCTTTAACTCCAAAATTTAATTTTATGAGGGAAAGATTGTTCAGGTCTATTTAAGTAATTTGTCAGTTTATTTTTTAATTAATTTGAGAGTTTAATCTACTATAATACCGTTTTTATGGGCTGACTTTATTGGAGCGTGTACTATAAGTCCAAACAGGGATAACTTGACTATGATATCATGTAAAAATATGACATTTGAGCCTAACTCAATTTTAAAAGTTAGTTTATGAGAAGAAGATTGTCCAAGTTTATATAAAAACCAATTTCCTAGCCATGTGAGACTTTAATCCACTCTAACATCTTATGAATTACAAAACTAAACCTCTAGGTCATCTCCTAATGTCTTGACTTGCGTTTAATCATATATTTTGAATCAGATTGTGAAAATTATCTATATATATATATTTGATCCTCAAATATTTTCAAGTTTCCACAACCTAATGTAGATCAACTTTTGAAAATTGCACAATTCCACTTATAAAAGTAAAAATAAATAATAATCAAATAAAATATATGTACAAACACAATTTTAAAAAATCAAATTTTCAAATATCAAATTACGATGATTAAGTATGTATGCATGTGAAATTATACTCTTACCAATGACCTCAAAAACTTTTCTTTTTTTTTCCTTTTCCTTTAATTGCCCTGGCGAAGGTATTAGTTAGTCATTTAAAATTCATGACAACATAGACCTTGAACTCTTATTCCAAAGTAGAGAAATGTCATCTTGATCAATCATTAATTCAACAAGTATTTAATTATATCCAATATCGGTTCACCTATTTTTGTAGTGTCATGGGTATTGATATCAAAATACAATAAATAACTTGTTAATTATTATGATATCGAAGAAAAAACTTACGTCACATTCTTCAAGATAATATTTCAATATGCATCATCTATATGTGTGTGATTTTAATGCGATCAACTATGCTTTATTTAATAAAGACTACCTTATACATATTGGTGGGACTCAATTGCATCAAATTCAATTACGAAGAAAAAAACGGTGGGACTAAAATTTCAAGGATCCGATTCATCCATTAAGAACCGCAAGATTGGACCTAATAACTGGACCCAAGTTGAATTACATTTTAGGCCCATCAATGATCCACATATCTCACGTCTTTAGGGTTTGCTATATAATTGATCTAAACCCTACTTTCACTTTCTTTCATCACTGCCGCATTTGATATATTATCATCTCTGAGAAGTGAAGAAAACTCTCCGATCATCACCAATTCAGAATGAGAGCTAAGGTAAAAATGAATTCTGTAGCATGAAATTTCTCCATTTTCACTAATTCCGTAAGTTTTTTATGCTTAATTTTGTCATTTTTTTTTGGTTTTATTCAGTGGAAGAAGAAGCGTATGAGGAGGTTGAAGAGGAAGCGTCGAAAGATGAGACAGAGATCGAAGTAGAACTACATTCTGCAGTTCTCAACGGTCTATCTATGCTTATCGTCTTCTCTAGGTTTATGCTGTTTAAGTTTTAGTTTGAAATTTTCAGTAACATTTGAGTTGTGATTTTGTTCTAATTACACCTCATTCAAATTTTAGTATCCGATTTTGGCTATGGCTATGGATTTATGCGTCGTTCCTCTACTTTGTTTTGAATTGTCTGCATTTATATATTTGTGAAAATATGCTTTAATTGAGCTGAACGTTACACACTCTTATCTTCCTGAGACTCCACTTATGAAATTACACTCGGTATGTTGTTTATCTAATTGTAAAATTCTCTCATGAGTTATTTGAATTATAGCGTTATTTAGGTTATTCATTTTAGTGTTCATGTCATGCGACAATCATTTGCCGCTTTGAATAAATGCTAAATTGATGTTGGATTATTATGGAATGCACACATTGCTTAGGGTGTCGATCCCAAGTGAAAACTTGTTTGAAGTTGCTATTGGAGATGATACAAAACTTAGATGATAGTATTTGAAGTTATAAGTGAAGAGTTTTTCACTTCAGGCGTTTCCGGGCCATGTGAGTTTGAATCGTGTTTTTGTTGTTTGGTGCTTAGCAGCTGAATCCCTAAACCTGTTCTGATGTGGTTGTAAGTTCAAGCAGCAGACATGCTTAAATGGAGCAACGTGGGCATTGAGTATTTATGTAATTGACCTCAAACTTGCTTGTGAGCTGATTGGAGTGTAGTAGTAGTTAAAGTATAAATTCAAGAAATGTTTTGAAACTGGACTTTAGTTTTTTACCAGGTTGGAAAATGAGATTTACTCCTGTGTTAGCCTAGTAGGCACTCTTGTGATGCACTTATTGGCAATCAATGGACGTATAGTTGAGTGTCGTGAATGTAATGTCTTGTGTAAGATGTCATGACATTGTTCTAGACTAACAAGTAACTAAGTGCTGTGAGATGGTGTTGAGCTAGAATGTCAAAAGCTTGATCATTTCCCTTGTGTAGGACATGGACATTATTATACCCTTTGCTTTTGTATGGTGATTGGTGGATTTATAAAGTTTACCTTGCCCTTTAATTTTACCGCACACCTATGATGAACTTTTTGGCAATGAATGGACGTACAGTTGAGTGTCGAGAATGTGATCTGGTCTTGTATGGATGGCATGACATTGTTGTTCTAGACCAACATGTAGCTGTGTGCTATTTAACGGCCTAGATCTAGACGGGTGAAAGTTTGATCATTTCCCTTTTTTGCAAACATGGATATTATACCCTTTCCCTTTGGTATGGTAATGGGAAGACTTAGAAAATTCACTTTGTACTTCAGCTGTGCTGCTCGAGAGCTATTTTTGAGGTCCTCGGGTGACCATTTGATGTTGTTGCATTGCATTATGTTTGTGTATTCCCAAGAGACAAATCGATTTATTCCTGTTTGCTACTAAGTTCATTTTTTGTTTCTATTTTTATTGGCACAGTTAGTGTCTCATTATTGATTGAGTTTTGAACCTTACACCATTGGCTTCTAGTTAGATATTATTTCTCATATTTTATCCTCTTATCTCGTGAATTTATGTGGACATGTGAGTTAGTCCTTAGACATGCTAATTATGATACGTTTCTGTCTTAAATTCCTTGTTTGCAAGTGCAAACGTTTCATGACCCCAGTGTTCGAAATTCTTGAGTAAATCTAGGTCATTTCATATAACAGAAGGCCAAATTTAAACATTTCTCCAATGTTAAATTCCTCGTAATAGTTGCATTCGTATGGACAATCCATATGTAATGTCATATTAGGTCTTGATTCATTATTAAGAAAGCTTGGAAAATTATGGGTTAAATATTTACAGGAAATGTATCATTATATTTTGTGAAGGGAAAATAGTGATTTTGGTCTTTTGAGTTGCTGCTTAATTTCATTTTTAGTCCTTGTGTTATTTGACTTAGTATATTGTATCTTCAATTGTGCAAATTTAGTCCTTTGAAATAGCCAAACTAACAGAATTAAATGAGAATCCCATTTAATATAGCTAAAAATTATTTGTTGTAGTTGAATGTTTCTTCCAAGCAATCTTCTTAATATAATTATGAGTAATATTTTATTGGTATTTTCTCATTAAAAATGGAGTTGTATTATTTAGATTTCTTAATATTCCCCATAAGAAGTATAGACGACGAAGAAGAAGTCGATATAGACATGCAAGTTAAAAGTCACTGAATTTACCTCGTCGTCGATCCCTAGACTATGTAATGTATTTTATTTGATGGGTTATGCTTATCTTAATTATTGGTTTAACTTATGCATAGCGAAAGGGAACATTAGAATGGTCTTAGCTCCTGAATATCCAGACAATAAAAAGAAAAATGAAAAAATTAAGATTATTTTTTTGTTAGCTTTCGTAACCTTTGAGAATCGAAATTGCATATTTGTGTAATTGAAGGTTAAATATATTAAGTCAAATAACATGTAAAACTAAAAATGGAATTAAGCAATAAAAATATAATAAATATTAAGAAGCTAAAATCAAGGTTATATATTTTGATCTTTTAATTGTTTTAACTTGAGAAAAATGATACTCTTATACTTGCTTAACATTTGATAAGAAGAAAATGGCCGTATAAATATTTGCGGATATAAAAGTTGTTCTAAGAATTCATAAATTTCTATCCGTTTGAACCTCAATTTCAAAATTTAGTTTATGAGGGGAAGATTGTTCAAGTCTATATATGTAAATTGTCTGTTCAGTTTTCAATTAATGTGGGATTTTAATCTATTTTAATATCCTTTTCATGGGTAAGTTCAATGTAATGAACCTGACTACAATATAGTGTAAAAGATATAACACCCAAATCTTTTGAAATTATCACATGACTGAAATAATATTTGGATTACAAAACTAAATCTCTAAGTTATCTCCTAATTACATGCCTTACGTTTGATAATATATTTTGGATCAGATTTTGGAAATTATCTTTATATATATTTGATCCTCAAATATTTTCAAGTTTCTAATACTTTATTTAGATAATCTTTTGAGACTTCCACTTATCAAGGTAAAAAAAAAAAGTAATCAAATAAAATGTATATGCAAACACAATTTCGAAAAAATAAATTTTCAACTATCAAATTACAATAGATGATCAACTATGTATGCACCTTAAATTATACTCTACCATTCAATGGCCTAAGAAACTCTCTTGTTTTTTTTTTGGCAAATTACAGAAATCACACACTTTTAAGGCAAAATTACAATTTATCCCTTAAAAGTTTATAATTACAGATCCCTCATTTTCGCGCATCAGATTAGTGTATCAGCGCTTGTATTATTGTATCTCGCGCATCAGATTAATGTATCAGCGCTTATATTATTGTATCTCGCGCATCAGATTAATGTATCAGCGCTTATATTATTGTATCTCGCGCATCAGATTAATGTATCAGCGCTTATATTATTGTATCTCGCGCATCAGATTAATGTATCAGCGCTTATATTATTGTATCTCGCGCATCAGATTAATGTATCAGCGCTTATATTATTGTATCTCGCGCATCAGATTAATGTATCAGCGCTTATATTATTGTATCTCGCGCATCAGATTAATGTATCAGCGCTTATATTATTGTATCTCGCGCATCAGATTAATGTATCAGCGCTTATATTATTGTATCTCGCGCATCAGATTAATGTATCAGCGCTTATATTATTGTATCTCGCGCATCAGATTAATGTATCAGCGCTTATATTATTGTATCTCGCGCATCAGATTAATGTATCAGCGCTTATATTATTGTATCTCGCGCATCAGATTAATGTATCAGCGCTTATATTATTGTATCTC
>JAJOOS010001136.1:0-31607 GCA_029582725.1 Solanum chiquidenum | reverse complement strand
AATTAATATATTATTCACGTTTTATCTATCAATTTTGTTAGTAATTAATGTACATGCTTGTTGATTTAAGTTAAATTCCAACTTTGTTGGTAATTAATGTATATGCTTGTTGATTAAGTTGATGAATTGAATTGTTCGACATAGTTTAAGAGAAGGAAATAAATTTGTTCACATTTTTGCTAGGATAGGATCAAAGCTTTCAATACGTGACCAACTGTGTAGTTTATAATCTTTACTCTAACATAAAAAAATAATTCAAACGGACAAAAATAAGGTGCAATACCGCTATATAGTAAAATTAATGAAGTCGGATTTATTTATATTTCAGAATAAAATATTTTTAAAAATAATATTAATGTTACTGTTTATTATTGAAAGTATATTTCAAAAAAATGTTAATTCTTTTATGAATTTCATGAACATGATGTTCTTGTCGTTTGAGATATGAAGTTTATTATATTTTGTTTTCTTATTATTTTAATAATTATGCATGTATCAAGGATTGCTAAAAAAATTATAATAATTCTTAGTAACTTATAGTGAGTAATTTAAATTTAGTCGGAACTCCAAAATTTAATATAAGCTCTGAATAATGTATGAAAAAACAAAAAAAAATGTGTGTGCAGGCTCTCTGCAGACAAATATTACAACAGAGAAAGCCGCAAAATCCAAAGCTCAAAAACAAATCTCAATTTTCACGTTGTAGGACCCACGCACCACCTACTACTAATTATAATTCCCAATATTCCATATGCGTGACTCCACGCGCTGTCGACCAATAAAAAATAAATTATTTAAAAAAAGAAGTTAATTTGATATTCACTTAGTAAAATTAGTACACTAGAATGTGAATGAATTATTTATTAGTTTAATTCATTTTAATCTAAATATATATTTTTAAATAAAGAAATAAAATATCTTTTATTAAGTGCTGCAAAGTTATAAATAAAACACATTATAGTTTTTGCCTACATTATAGTTTCTGACTTACTAACTCTTGCATTTATGCTTAACTTGTGTTTAAAGTAGATTTTTGATACCTCATATTCAATCAACTGGTAAAAATCGAAATTATGTTGATCAAGGCTTAAATAATTAGAAAGAAATCTATTTACAGTTTTTTTTTTTTTTTTATGATATGAACTATGATTTTCATAATTTTACATCAATTTATCTATCTCAAAAAAAATCTGAAAATCAGTTTGTATTCATGGGTATTCAACTATTGAAGTCATTCATCTTGCGTAGATATTGATGGAAATATAAAGAGAGGAAAAGAGACTTACATATGGTGTTCACTTATCTTGAAAAAGTCTACGATAAAGTCCCGCGGAAAGTTCTTTAACGGTGTTTGGAGTCTAAATGTGTACCAATGACTTACATTAGGATGATAAAAGGACATGTATCATAAATTCAATACTTAGGTAAGAACTATGAGAGGAGACTCATACCATTTTCCGGTCAATATGTGATTACACAAAGGATCAATGTTGAGTCAGTTTCTATTTTCTTTGGTGATGGATAAATCGACACACTATATTCAAGGTGAGATGCCTTGGCGTATGTTATTTGCAAATGATATTATTTATTCGATTAGACTCACAACGAAGTCTCAAAACCAACGATAGATCGGAGAGTTGAAGACATGTGTATGAAGTCTATAGGGTTCATGTTGAGTAGGATCAACTTAGAGTTTTTGGAGTGTAAATTCGATGTTGAGAAGCATGAGATAGACGTGAAACTTGATACTTAAGCTATTCTCAAGAGTGAAAGGTTTGAGTATTCGAGGTCTCATATCTAATGGAATGAAGAGATCGATGATTGTGTCGCACATCGTGTTACGTGGATGAAGTTGAGACTTGCAATCGACATCTTATGTGATAAGAAAATATCACCAAAACTAAAAGGTAAGCTTTATAAAATGGTTTGTCCACCTTTTTGTATGAGTTAAGAACTCCTGTGATCATAAGATGCAAATGGCAAAAATGAGGATCTTGAGATGGATGTGTGGGTATATTAGGAGTGATGGGATTATGAATGAGGATATTCGCAATACAGTGTTAATGACCTTTGTGGTGGATAATATAAGGAAAGAAAAACTGAGATGATTTGGACATGTGAAAAAGAGATGTTTGATGTCCTAGTAAGAAGATACGAGAGATTGGATTTGTGGGGCCGATATGAGGTATATATAAACCAAAAAAGTATTAAATAAAGGTGACTAGGACACGACACATCTTTAGCTTAATGAGGACATGCCCTTAAGATATGTGGGTATGTAAATCGCCTACCAAGGAAGAAAGTTGATAGGTAGTAGGGAGGTCATTTTTGCTTTTCAAGGTTTTAGACATCGTTTGTGTTTTTCATTGTACTAACCACACTATTCTTGTTTATGATACCTATCATCATTTGTTGTTTCATATACTATTACACTATTTTGTTGTTCTTGTTCTTTTCTCGTACGCTTTGTGTTGCTTCCCTTGTTAGTTACTATATTTTTTACACTTATTTTCATCAATTGTTGCTCTTGAATCACTGGTCTTTTAAAAACAACTTTTATGTGACACCTCTGCTTAAGAAAAAATTCTAACATCGATAAAGATAAAGAGAGATGTTGGACATATAAGTAAGCAGATCTTGCCAACTAGTGAAACGTTTTAAAGTTGTGCGGACCTAGGCCCAGGGCGGACAATGTCACTAGCGGGTTGATTGTTACAAATGGTATTAGAGTCACTCAGCCTTGTTAATGTGAGTCAGAGTTCAATTGGATTTGGGCAAAATTTGGTAAGACGGGATAAGCCTCGGTTCTAAGTCTAGCCAAATCTCATGCGGTGAGGCAAACCTTAGGAGGGACGCAAAGTCTATAAAAGAGGTGTATATGACACCCTATGTTATGATAAGAAGTCCCATATCAACAAAAATACGTGAGAGATGTTGGATATATAACTAAGCAAGCCTTACCTACTAATGACACATTTCAAAGTCGTGCGAGCCTAGGCCAGAGTGAACAATAGCACTAGCGGGCTGTGCCGCTACATCTACCTTCACAAGGTATTGATAATGTATGCATACACTCTACCCACATCAGACTTTACTTGTATAATTTCACAGGATATATTGTTGTTGTTATTATTTATCTCAAAATTACATATTAGGATATTGTTTTGAATTCATGTGATACAAACATATTGTCCTACTAATATTTTTGATACTTATGGTTTATACAACAATATTTACATTGTATTTTAATAAGTGGAATTTGATGAGGATAAAATGTATGCAAATTTTATCTTTATAATAGAAATGTTGTTTCTGACTTTAGCTTAAATAATGTTCTTTTGAAACAGTATGAAAAAGGGAATTCCATTAATGTGTGCGATAACAACAACGAGGTAATGCAAAATGTTGATAAGAACACAACATATAAAAAAAATAACAATAATGAGAATAAAATAATATAATAATCAAAACACAAAAAACCTACGTGATAATTAGAATTCAAGTATGATAATAATATTTAAACATTGATTAAAGTATGTTGTGAAATTTAATTTCACTTTTCAATTATCACACGCTTATTTTATAATATAGATACGTCAATGCTACTATCATTTGTTGTTCCGTTATAGCAGGACTCACTTTCTAAATATGAATCACATTGACTGAAACGTACATCTCGAACTATGTTCCAACAACAGATAAGTTAATCAAAGAAATTTTGCATGTCTGATTTCATCGTTTTATACGTTCTTCCCCAAAAACAGAAATGTATGATATTTGTAAACAAAATTCAATTTTGTTTTTCTAATTATAAAAGACACTTTCTCATATCCAATGGATTCCCCCAGCCCCCACCACCACACTTTTTATTGAATACATAACTCACATATAGTGAAAATTACTTTTTTTTAATATAAAAGTTTTTTGATTGAAAAATATTTAATCTCATACTAAAATCACTTAGTTAATTGACTATCTAAACTTTCATCTTATTAGAGAGAGTTCAATCCCTACTTTATAATTCACCACCTCATTTACCACAATGTGATCGGTAAATTGAGTCGACAATCATGAAGTTTTAGATTCAAATTTCGGCAAAGATAAACTAACTATGTAATTTCTTTCACATGTCTTAGTCTTAAATAACAGAGTTACTTAATATTTGTTGTTGATAAGAAATGACAGATACATCCATAAATTTAATTGAAATATGTGTAAAATAATCCATACACTAAAATAATATATAATACTAATAATAAATAAAATAAAGAAGGAAACACTGCACCTATTTTTTTTTTTTTTTTTCCTATTCTGTTTCCCCATAGAAAGTCCCATTTTCCTTTCCTTTTAAAAAATAAAAAATCAAATATAGTAAATTAGTTAAACCTTAATACTTATGGTTGACTAGAGAGGATAGATATATCCGTAAAATTAATCAAGATAAGTGTAAAATAATCCATACACCATAATATAAAAAGAATAAATAATAATAAAATAAAGATAGATACATTGCACCTAATTATTTCATTTTTGTTCCTATTTTGTTTCCTTATCTTTTTTCCTTTTCTTTCCAACTTTTTCAAAATAAAAAAATCAAATATAGTAAATTAGTTAAACCTTAATACTTATGATTGACCAGAGATGATAGATATATCCGTAAAATTAATCAAGATAAATCCAAAATAATCCATACACCATAATATAAAAAGAATAAATAATAATAAAATAAAGAAAGGTACATTACACCTAATTATTTCATTTCTTTTCCTATTTTGTTTCCCCATAGAAAGTTATCTTTTTTCCTTTTCTTTCCAACTTTTTCAAAATTAAAAAATCAAATATAGTAAATTAGTTAAACCACTTCACCCCCTACCCCCCTCCTCCTCCTTCCTATCTGTCTCTTACCCCCTAAACCCTAATGATTTAAACGCCCACAACACATTCTCAGCACACACTCCAATTTTTCGCTGTCTGTGTCTGCAACTTCTATTCATCCTTTCTTCTCTCTCTATATATACATAAACTCTAGAGGAAGTCCTTTCTTCTAGGGTTCATACAATCATTTGTTTTCATTATCCTTTTTACTGAAAGTTGAAGTTATGGATTTTCAGAACCTTGCTATCATCCTTGCTGGTGCTTTAAGTCCCAATCCGGATGAACGGAAAGCTGCTGAGAACAGTCTCAATCAGGTTTCATTTGCATATAAGCTTCTTAAGTATTGTTTTATTTTATTCAAGTTGATTGAATAAGCTGAATTTGATCGGATTTATTGTTATGATTGAATTATGATTCAATTCTACATACCAGAGAGTTATGATATGGTTAATGCTTTTGTTAGTGTTAGTCCTCAATAGCCAGATGAATGTAAAGCTGCTGAAAACAGGGTTGATCAGGTTTAGTTTGCTTATAAGCAGCAAAAGTATTGAATTTTTTTTATTCAAGTTATTTGAGAATAAACTGAATTTGATCGGATTTGTTTTTATGATTGAATTATGATTAAATCTATGTTGTTATTTTAAGTTGGATCAGTTTACATTTCAGAAATGTAAAGCTGCTGAAAACAGTGTCCATCAGGTTTAATTTGCTTATAAGTAGCACAAGTTTGATTTTCTTTTATTCAAGTTGCTTGAGAATAAACTGAATTTGATTGGATTTGTTGTTTTGATTTAATTATGATTAAATCTATGTGGTTATTTAAGTTGCATCAGTTGACATATCAGAGAATCATGATATAATTGATGTTTTTGTTTGTGTTAGTCCTGGATATCCAGATGAATGTAAAGCTGCTGAAAACAGTGTCGATCAGGTTTAATTTGCTTATAAGCAGCAAAAGTATTGATTTTTTTGATTGAAGTTGCTCGAGAATAAACTGAATTTGATTGGATTTGTTGTTATGATTGAATTATGATTAAATCTATGTGGTTAGTTGATTTGCAACAAATATGCTGATCAGAGAGTTATGGTATAGTTGATATTGTTGGTAGTTTTAGTCCTGAATATCCGGATGAATGTAAAGCTGCTGAAAACAGTCTCCACCAGGTTCAATTTTCTTATATCAAGCATTAGTATTGAATTTTTGTTTCAAGTTGGTTGAGAAAAAACTGAATTTGATTGACGTTGTTGTTATGATTGAATAATGATTAAATCTATGTGGTTATTTAATTTGCAATCAAATATGCTGATCAGAGAGTTATGGTAGTAATTGATATTTTTGGTAGTGTTGTGCTGTATATAGGATGAACATAAAGCTGCTGAAAACAGTTAAAGCATTAGAATTGAATTTTTCAAGTTGCTCAATTTAATAAGATCTGTAGTTATGATTGTGTTATCATTAAATTCATGTGGTTAGTTGATTTGCATCAAACATACCGTATCGGAGAGATATGGTAATATTTTTGTAGTTTTATTAGACCTGAATATCATGATGAACGTAAAGCTGCTGAAAATTGTCTCAATCAGGTTTAATTTGCATATAGAAAGTGTTTTTTGTTTCTGGTTGCTTGAGAAAAAATTCAATTTGATCAAATTTGTTGTTATGATTGAATTATGATTAAATCTATGTGGTTATTTGATTTGCATCAAATATACTGATCAGAGAGTTTTGTATAATTAATATTTTTGTTGGTTTTTGTCCTGAACTATGGATATGTGCTGTTTGGAAATTGTAGGTTTAGTTTTAATTGGATTGGGTTTGTGATGTTGGAGGTGCAAGTGTATTATACTATTTAATGATTGACAATCATATTGCCTGTTTCAAGTTGGATTTTTTACTTCTGACTCAGGTGTTCTCCTCATGTTTGATATTTAACAAAGAAATATATTTGAATTTTCCATTAAAAATAAACAGAGTTTCTTAATTTTGCTGATAGGAAATTGTTTTTCTTTGTTCTGTACTCTGAAGAATGTGGTTTACTTTTTTTTTGTACTTTGTTTATTATAAGAGTGTGGTTCTTATTTTAGCTATTTATGAATGTTTAATTTTAATTCATCTCTGTCCTCATGGATTAAAGCTCACAGGTTGACATTATAGGATGTTCAGCACTTGAATTATGGGGAATAAATTTGTGGACATTGGATTCTTTTTAATTTTGTATATTCCTGAGTGCACCTATGTTTGCAGTTTCAGCATACCCCACAACATCTTGTGAGACTGCTGCAAATCATAGTAGATGGGTCTTGCGACATGGCAGTCCGACAGGTGGCTAGTATCCATTTTAAGAACTTCGTTGCAAAGAACTGGTGCCCTCATGATCCTGGTAATGACCTTATTATATACCCCCATAAAGGAGAAATAGAAGAATAATATTTTAATTTTAAAAAAATATATATAAGATTTTTTTACATGAAATAAAATGGCAAAGTACATTTCATGATATTTTCATTATGGTTGTGTAAAGTTGATATTTACGGAGAAATTGGTGTTGATGTAGCTGAGCAATCAAAAATTATGCCAAGTGACAAGGAATTGGTGAGGCAAAATATTCTCATATTTATTGCACAGGTTCCTTCATTGTTGAGGTATGATTTATCATCTGTATTGGTTGTAATATGTTTTGTATGGAAATCCTATTTGAAAAACAAAATGTTTATAGTCATTTTCTTTTCTACTTTTTTAACACTGGACTCTTCTAACTAGACAAGTTTGTTGCTGTGAACAGGGTACAGTTGGGGGAATGCATTAAGACGATGATACATGCAGACTACCCGGAGCAGTGGCCAACTCTTCTGCCCTGGGTAAAGCATAATCTGCAGGATCAGCAAGTTTATGGTGCTTTGTTTGTTCTGAGAATTCTCTCGAGGAAATATGAGTAAGTTGTTGATTTAGAATGGTGCTCTTCTTGACAATCTCTATTTTTCTTTGTTTTGGCTACTCTAGAAATTGTTTCTATGAGCTTGCGCTTTACGTTCCTCTGCTGATTCATGACCAATGAGTTTGCCTACAGAAAATGCTTTTCATGTATTACACAGTGTATCCCGCCCCCCCTGCTTTGGTTTAATGGTAAGATCTAAACTTGTCATGTGTGGCTAAGCCACACATTATGGGTCTGACACTGCTGCATACAAAAGTTTTATATTTAAGTCGAATAAAAAGTAGAGGGGTGGGCTCATTGTCTACCGAGTTGCAAACCGTGCACCACTGACCCATTAAAATATGTATTATATAGTTTCTCTGAGTTCTCAGCGATGGATGAATAGTAGTGAAGTGCACGGATATCCTTCCATCTGTTTAGAGATGGAAAACCCTTTTTGAGTGTTTTTTTTATCTATGAATATTCATTCTTTGCCCTAGATCAACTGGATGGTGAAACTCCATTATAACTTCTTCTGTGTATGCACATCTTTTTTCTATTTGACAGATTCAAATCAGATGAGGAGAGAACACCTGTTTATCATGTCGTTGAGGAAACTTTTCCGCATCTTCTCAACATATTCAACAGACTTGTTCAGATAACAAATCCGTCAATTGAAGTAGCTGACCTGATCAAGCTCATTTGCAAAATATTCTGGTCATCCATTTATGTATGTTCCCTTTGAATGTTATTATTTTGTTTGTCTTATAAGGCTACTTGTCTGGATGAGGGTTGTTGTTTCTAATTATTTAGCTGAACCCTTAAAATAAGCGTGTGGTGTGTGTAGCGAGTTTCTGCCTGTTTGCCTTTTCATATTCTGTTAGTATTTTCAAATATTCTTGATCTGGAAAATAATTCATAGAATTGACCTGGATAAAAAAGCTGTCCCCCCCTGCTGTTTAGATTTATCTTCTTATAATATAGATCCTTACGATAACGTAACTGAATTGTATGCAACTCTCTACCTTTTCCAGTTGGAGATTCCGAAGCAGTTGTTTGACCCAAATGTGTTCAATGCCTGGATGGTTCTTTTCTTGAATATGTTGGAGAGGCCTGTCCCTGTGGAAGGCCAACCAGCTGATCCAGAGCTAAGGAAGTCGTGGGGATGGTGGAAGGTGAAAAAGTGGACAGTCCATATATTAAATCGACTTTACACCCGGTATATTGATACCCTTATGTTTATTTGGTTCTGACCAATTATGGTGTGCTTCTAGTATTGATCTCACTCTTTTTATCTTTTAGTCCTCTGAGTACTTTTATGTTTTTTTCCAGGTTTGGAGATTTAAAACTTCAAAATCCAGACAATAAGGTTTTTGCTCAAATGTTTCAGAAGGGTTATGCTGGAAAAATCTTGGAATGCCACCTTAATCTATTGAATGTTATCCGTGCTGGTGGTTACTTGCCAGATAGGGTGATCAACCTCATTTTGCAATACCTAAGCAATAGGTTTGTCCGACAACTTTGTTTACTAACTCGAGAAAGTTGTCACATATACTATCTCCAACTACTTCCTGAATTATCTCCTTCGGTTATCTGCTTGTATGTAGGAGGCATAGCATGACCTTGGGTTTTAGTAAGTTGAAACACTTCATGGATATTTTAAGTTGTGAGTTGTATTGATATCTTTAGAATACTACAATTTTATTTAGTGGGTAAAGGTTGGATGCTCTAATGTGGATTTAAGGTACTGCGATAAAGTGCTGCTCATTTGTAATTGAGAGGACTTCTGTCTTAGCTCGTCCTCTTCTAGTGGTGACCTGAGAGTGAGTGCTTGGTCAGTGAGAATACATTTGAAATGGATGAAGCATTAAGGACTTCTGTGCCCTCATTTTCGCTCTTTGAAATATCCACGAAGAGGTAGTAGGCCTATGCATAGATACTGTAGATTAATATCATAAAAGTGAGTTCTTGCCAAGAAATTAATAGACTTCTCATCTTTATAATAGAGTAGATGGCTCATCAGTGATTTCCAACAGTTCATAAGGAAAGTAGACAACAATCTTTGAACACCTCTGTTTTGAGTGAGCTTTTTGATGATGTGTCGTTTAATTTTTTGAGTGGAGACAAACACCAATCTCGGTCTTTGTGAAGAAAAATGACTGGACTGAAGGCCTTACTTTTTAGTAGTGATAATCTTTTCTGCTTGTCCTCTAGTTGCTTTACTTCCTCTGCTACTTTGCTTTGTTTCCCTAGGTTGCTTCTGTAGATAGGTTTCTAATAAGCGCATGTAATGAGTGATACTAGGCCCTGGTTTTGATTTCAATTGCTGATCAATTGACTGCAATACATGTGCTTACTTAGCTTTTTCTGCCTCTCTATTTTGTCTATATCAGCCACTATGGGTCAAATCTTTTTTCCTTCTCCAAGTTTCTAGATTGACAGTTTGGTAACTGAAATGCACTCTATTATTTCTACAGTTTTCTGGATACTTAGTTTCTCTTGTACTGTGCAGTATCTCAAAGAGCAACATGTACAGCTTGTTGCAACCCAGACTTGATATTGTTCTTTTCGAGATCATCTTTCCGCTCATGTGCTTCAGTGATAATGATCAAAAGCTTTGGGAGGAGGATCCTCATGAGTATGTGAGGAAGGGTTATGGTAACTGCTGATATGTCATTCACTAGTATATATATTGCTGTCACTTCACTCAGCTGAGTTCAGTAATTTAAGATTGGCATTCCTCTTTATAATTATGCAGATATAATTGAGGACTTATATAGTCCCAGAACTGCTGCAATGGATTTTGTGAGCGAGTTAGTAAGAAAGCGTGGTAAAGAGAACCTTCACAAATTTTTATTCTTCATTGTCGAGATTTTTAAGAGGTATATTTCAATTTTACTTCACATGGTAACACTCATGTTAAGCACATTTCACGATAACAAAATTCTTGTGTTCGCACTTTGTATTTTATTTTCTTAGATATGAAGAGGCAGCCCCAGAATACAAGACCTATAGGCAAAAGGATGGTGCTCTCCTTGCAATTGGAGCTCTTTGCGATAAATTGAAACAAACTGAGCCGTATAAATCAGAGCTTGAACGTATGCTTGTCCAACATGTTTTCCCTGAATTTAGCAGTCCTGTGGGTCATCTTCGAGCCAAGGTGTGTTGGACCGTGTTGTTGATCTTTGTTAATTTATGCTCTTTTAAGGACTACTGCATATATAACACTCTGTAGTCTGTACATTTAACTAGCTATTTCAGGAAGCTTCCCGGCTCATTGAACTCTTATAGATTTGTCAATCCAGTTTAAATACCCCAAATGCTGTTTGTGTTCTCACTAATCTTTTATCAATAACTAGAGGAAGATTGCTCCTTACCAATTCCTTGTTTCTTAAAATAAGTTGTCTTTCCTGTGCAACTGGAGTTATTTTTATTTTTCTTAAATCCTTACCAACTCTTCACATAATCTTTGAACACTGCATCCATTCCCTTCTTTACTCATGTGTTGGTTTTTTATTGATAGCTATTGGTGCAATGAACAATTTTTTCCATTATCTATAATGGAGGTGCATATAGAGCAATTTGTTGGTGCCTCTTTGTTTTTTTTCTGTTTATCATAATTTCTGATCTTCAAGATAAATCTGAAACATCCTCATCATTGTCAATGTTTTATCTTTCTATCATAACAGGCAGCATGGGTTGCAGGACAGTATGCCCATATAAACTTTGCAGATCCAAACAACTTCCGCAATGCATTACAGAGTGTCGTGACTGGAATGCGTGATCCTGACCTACCTGTTCGTGTTGATTCTGTTTTCGCATTACGCTCGTTTATTGAAGCCTGCAAAGGTAAACATATACTTGACATTTTGGTATCTTCATATAGGTCAATCCTGCTTACACTTTTCATCTGTTTGTGTAGATTTGAATGAAATCCGACCAATTCTTCCCCAGCTACTCGATGGTACTTGCAAGATCCTTTGTGTTTTGTATTGCTAACCAACATCAACTGATGATGTTATTTTGTTTAACAATTCTTTTCATATCAATTGTGTTCAGAGTTTTTCAAACTGATGAATGAAGTCGAGAATGAAGATCTTGTGTTTACACTTGAGACTATCGTGGACAAGTTTGGTGAGGAGATGGCTCCTTATGCTCTTGGGTTATGCCAGAATTTGGTGAGAATATTTGTTATTTGAGCGATTCTGAATGCAAAGAATATCTGCGCCACCAAAATCTAATGAGTTGCTTTTTAGGCTGCTGCATTCTGGAAATGCATGAACTCTGCAGAGGCAGAGGAAGAAGCGGATGATCCTGGAGCTCTTGCTGCAGTTGGCTGTTTACGAGCCATAAGCACAATACTTGAGTCAGTGAGCCGGCTGCCACACCTCTTCATTCATATTGAGCCAACACTCTTGCCAATAATGCGTAGGATGTTGACTACAGATGGACAAGGTACTTTTTTTTAAATCGGAAAAAGATTATTTATAAAGATTAGGTGTTTTATTCTTCACCTATCCAAAAAAAGTTGCTTTATTCTTCTGTTAGCTTGTTACCTTTTTGTTAGTCGGACAACCATTTAGATGAAGTTAGTAGTTTATCAACCTGTGTGGTGTCCGGTTGAGCTACACTTCTAACGTCATTCATCTGCCTTGAAATACATTGTTGCATTATCCAATTCTCATCATCCAAATTTCATGCTTTCTTGTGGAAAGAGTAGGAATGTAAAATAGGCAAACAGAGTGGAAAGGTTTAAGAAGTTCATATTTTCCTTTGTTTGACAAAGGCAAAGAGTCTATGAAGATGCCATATGCGTGTAGTCCCACAAGTGGGGCCTGGGGAGGGTAGGATGTACGCATACTTTACCCCTATCTTTGTGGGGTAGAGAGGTTGTTTCCAATTGACCCCTTACTCAAAAGAAATGTGTTCGAAGCATATGATAGATTGTCGTATGCATTTCTGTTGTTTTTAATTAGATAATACCCCAATATGAGAGAGATTTTGCTCAGTTTGATTTTTCAAATACTTTCCTGTTCTGTACAACAAAAAAGAAGAAATGAAGGGATTTCCTTTCATTTAGTTTACCTTGAAAACATTTTTGGAGTGTTAATCTGCAGCAAGGCTGGGTGGATCATTTTAAAATGAAATATTATAGGTGAACTTCTTGTGATTATCATAAAATATTAGCTAGCTTCTTTCGTAGTGTATCTAGTTGGACATGAGCAATTTATCATTTGTTATTTCCACCTGTGTTCATTGAAGTATTATATAAATGTGACTAATGCAATCTTGTGGAGACCGAGCCTCGTCCAAAGTCAGCATGGTTTATTTGACTGGACTAGTATTAGTTGAACGATGATCCTGTTTAAACTAAGCTGGATGTGTTGCATATTTCTTTGGAAATTATGTGTTTCTCTTCTAACCAATTGATCTTCCTGCAGAGGTCTTTGAAGAGGTTTTG
The DNA here is from genome assembly GCA_029582725.1 of Solanum chiquidenum. NCBI lineage: Eukaryota > Viridiplantae > Streptophyta > Magnoliopsida > Solanales > Solanaceae > Solanum > Solanum chiquidenum. The sequence goes on along the minus strand of JAJOOS010001136.1, from coordinate 18,356 downwards.
GAGATAGTTTCATATATGACATTTTTCTCTCCAACAATATCCATGGATATGTGGACTCTTTGGCCCTTGATGATGGAGGCGCTAGCAGACTGGGCTATTGACTTCTTTCCAAGTATGTGTGGACATTTTAATGTTACTGTCGGGAAAATGCTCTTTTTCGAAGGGGTTGTTTGGTGGTTTTATCTGTTGCTTCTAAAACCTTCCTGTTTAATAAACACATTTGCTGTGTGACTAGGTTTATGAGGTTCAATAATTATCTAAGAACTCATGATATGCTCAACTAAGGATCATGTGTTTAACTTGTCCATTTAGATTTAAGGAGTAAGTAATTCTCATTGTGTCCCGGGAGAGATTGGTGGATAAGATTTTCATGAGCAGAACAGTTTTTTCTTGTTGTATTTTGAAATTTGAACTACTCTTATTCCTAGCTATGTTTTTCCATTTTCTTTACTTTCCCCTTGTTCATCTTATTGGGAGGGGTGCTGGTGGTAAAGAATAAGTTGTTAATCAATCTAGATGGTTGGATTTCATCTCATCCTTCTAAAGATTGGCCATGTTTGGTGAAATGATTTTACGATGCTATTATATTGCTTATAGTAATAGGGCTTGTGGCTGTAGTGAGATATGATGCATTCTTCTGTGAAAGAGATGCTAAGTGCTGCGGAATGTAGCATATGCTCTTTGTTTTGCCAGTGGGATGGTAGATGTTTAATCATTTATATGGAACTAAAAATTACAGTTCTGGATATTACCTGATCTGGTTCCCTTTTTTGTTGGGTTGGATTTATGTTTTTGCAGATATACTGGTTCCTTTAGACAACTATATATCCAAGAGTACTGCTCACTTCCTCACTTGCAAGGATCCGGACTACCAACAAAGCCTTTGGAATATGATATCATCTGTAAGTTGAATTCTGCCCCTGAATTTTAGCTTCTGATCATTTGCTTTAGATTAAAATGTGGAATAAATATTTCTTGTCAGGTTATGGGAGATAAAAATTTGGAGGATGGTGACATTGAGTCCGCACCTAAGCTTATTCAAGTTGTATTCGAGCATTGCAAGGGACAGGTGGATCACTGGGTTGAGCCGTATATTAGAGTGTCAATTGAACGTCTCCGTCGAGCTGAAAAATCATATCTGAAGTGTCTCTTGGTCCAAGTGGTAATTTACTTAATGTTCAAACTTACTTTTGGGTATGTTTCTCTATTAACTGTGTACTCTTGTTGGTATATGGTAATTGGATGCTTCCTGGAACAGTAACATAGGAGGAGTGCTAGCTATCTTGCTTCAGCGACTCCCTATGTGTCCTTTATTTCTGTTTTGCTAACCATTGATCTATGAAATGTATTGTCTGTCATTTTCATTTGACATATGCATATGGATGCTTTCTTTGTTGCACCAACATGCACATTCTTCATTTGTTATGAAAACAATGTTTTGATGAAATTGATCCTCAATTGCATTGTGGTTGATCACATGAAATCCTATATGGCAATGCTAGTATTTCTTATTTTTTTTTGATAACCGAGAAATCCGTCTGTGACCCGCCCTTTGGACCAATCACAACCTTCTAAACTCGGTGGATAATGGGCCCGCCCCTCTACCCTTCTCCACTTAAATACCGGGCTTCACTTTGCATGGTGTGGGGCTTGAACCTGCGACCTAAGCCACAAATCCTCCACCTTTTGCCACTTGAGCTAGGCCTTGGGGGCTAGCAATGCTAGTATTTGGAACCATTTCATTGGCATACTCAATTTCTTTTCCGCAACAAATATTGTGGTTCTCTAAAACTAGAGTGCTCTACATCTCACACTTGTCACTCTACTGGCTTACATATTTCCTAAACAAATTATGATAATATTCTTAGAGCTGGACTGGTTGTGTGTGCAATTGGGCTAGGCAAGCTAGTTGGTATTCCCATGTTTTGTTCTTTGGTTATTTCCAAATGTCTTCAGAGAGATAGTAGCTTTCTAGAGCTCCATGTGCTTTTAGGTGTATTTAGTCTCCTTTTAATTCTTTCAATCACTACAGTGTTGCGCATAGTGAACACTGCATTTGGAGATTTACGAGGTGGTGTGTATCAGTTTTGGGAAGAATATAATTCTTCTTTTTTCTCGTTTTATTGTCAGAAGGCAATATAACAACCATGAATTTATATTTAATATGGGGTGTATCTGTTGAGTGTAGACACTTCAAGAGCCGTCTGTGTTCTTTCCCCTTCCCCCTTCTAACTGATCATCAAATTTGATGCACGTAGAATATATCTATACATATGATAAATTGCTGATGTTTCTATGTGCTTTAAGTATTGGTACTCAGATTGCTGATAGCTTATTGTTCTTTTCTAGATTTTGTTTCACAGGTTGCTGATGTTTCTATTGTTTTGATAATTTTCCTTTTGGCAGATAGCTGATGCTCTTTACTACAATGCGCCCTTGACATGGAACATCCTTCAAAAGCTTGGCATTGCTACAGAGGTGTTTAATCTCTGGTTTCACATGTTGGGACAAACAAAAAAGAGCGGAAAACGGGTTAACTTTAAAAGGTGAAGTATGCCTGTTACTCTTGCTGTTCCCAATGAAAAGGAAAAGTTTAAACAATTTTGAATGAATTAGCAGGTAAACAGGCCCACTAATGTTATGCTCCTTATATTGTTTTGCAGGGAACATGACAAAAAGGTTTGCTGCTTGGGTTTGACATCTCTGCTCCCTCTTCCTGTGGATCAATTCCCAAGGGAAGCCTTAGATCGTGTTTTCAAAGCAACTCTAGATCTGCTTGTTGCCTACAAAGATCAAGTAGCAGGTTAAACTTATTTTAGCATTTTCCTCATTTTCTGGTACATTACTACACCATGTACACTCATCTAATATTTTTATCAATTTTTATCATCGTGTTTAGAAGCGGCTAAGGAGGATGAGGCAGAAGACGATGATGATATGAATGGCTTGCAAACTGATGAGGATGACGACGAAGATTACGAGTCTGACAAGGAAATGGGGGATGATGCTGAGGAAGGGGATGAAGCTGACAGTACTAGGCTTCAAAAATTGGCTGCACAGGTGATTACTAAAACTGTGCTTTTACTATTGGAATTTGTACTGCTGATGCATATTTTTGGTGGAGTAGAGTCATCTATTACTTTCTGCTTTGTTTTAACCTGAATGGGGGTCAGAAGACAGCCTCTCTACCTGCACAATGTAGGGGTAAGGTTTGCGTACATACCACCCTTCCTAGACCCTTTGTGGGATTACACTGGGTGTGTTGCTGTTGAGGAGTCGGAATTTGTATTTTTAACTATTGAATTAGCAGCTTGAGACAGGATCTGGTTTCTATCCATTATAGGACAACAGTTGAGCAACATATTGCAGAGAAAGCACAAGATTTTTATTTGAATGAGGTTGAACAAGAGAACACATAGGGTTTCTTTTAGAATGATTATGATATATCAAGAACTATGTCGGTTGTGTACTTGATGACATGAGTTTGGTAGTGACATTTTTCGTGCCTCAGAACATGAAGGAATTTGAAGTACCTTCTGTAGATTACCTTTGTGTGATGGCTTCTTGTAGGAGAATTTGTTACAGATGGAGGCCTGGATGTCTCTAGTTCAAGATAAAGAATGCCGCCATTAGAGTTAGCATCTCTAAAAGCTTTGACATCTTGTTCTGCTTTTGTAGGCAAAGGCTTTCCGCTCACATGACGAGGACGATGATGATGAGGACTCCGATGACGATTTTAGTGATGATGATGAAGAGATGCAATCCCCCCTTGATGAGGTGGACCCATTCATTTTCTTTGTGGAAACAATCAAAGGTATGATGCTGCTTGCATATTTTGTTTTCAGAAATGACTTTTTGCTTGGTGTTGGGCAATGGGCTCTCACTTATTTCGTCCCTTCTAACATTGGACTGTTGGATCCAGCTATGCAAGCATCTGATCCAGTGAAGTTCCAGAGCCTGACCCAGACTTTGGACTTCCGTTATCAAGCATTGGCAAATGGTGTTGCTCAGCATGCTGAGCAGAGAAGAGTGGAGATAGAGAAAGAAAAAATGGAGAAGGCATCAGCCGTAGTTGCTTCATGATTTTGGTCAACCGGTTTGCTTTTGGCCAAAACTCATACCTTGGTTACTGAGGGGCAGAAGATGAAGTTGCAACTAGGCCTGCTTTTTCTTTTGCTGTGTGGTCTTGATGAGTCGCCGTGAAGTGGGCTATTCTATGTCAGAAGATGCCTCTTTGCTGGATGTCATCGTTTTTTTTTCCCGAGTGTCTTGGTAGTAGTTCATTTTTATACAGATGAAAACGTTAGGATTATTCATTGGTGGCCTTTCTATTTGGTATAGGAGGGTTTGGGGGTTGAGGGATGGTGTAAATGCACACAGCATTTATCATGTATTATATTTGTTTGGGTACCAGATGATGCATATACTGTCTGAATTGGGTGAATTACTGCCCTAAAAGTTTTGTAAGCCCCGGTTGTAGTTTATGTTCAGTATTTATACATCATTGGTTTATTTTTGGGTCCAAAGGTGCTTCACATTGCAAGTGGTTACACAATTAGCTTCGCTGCTGATTGTAAAACATTTCATATTCCTTGGTGAATTCTTGTGGATTATCATAATTTTATTTGTTCTTTTTTCTTCATGGTTCTTTGAATGTACCATGCTGTCATTCGAGTAACTGTGAAATCATACTGAAGATGTATCTGAGCAAATTTGAATGTCATTTAAGAAGTTGTGGACATTTTCCTGTCAACCAACTAACTACCTATAACACAAAGCGTTTTCTTTCTTTCCCAACCTATTGTTTCTAAAACATACCTTCTTTCGATTGGATCTTGATCCAGCCTACTACAACGATCCTGTATCTAGCAATGTAACCTATACAAAGGTAAGATGTATTTTTTTCCTCTAACATTGGTTTTTGGTTTCTCTTGTTACATGATTAAAGAGGTTATAAAACAACACATTTCTTTCTCGCAGAATGTATTGAGTCAATTAATCAGACAATAAAAAGCTAATAATATGAGGATTCATGGTTTTTTAATCAAAGTGGACTCCATTTAAAAACTTTGTAAATTCCACAATTGTAACTCCTAAAAGTACAAACATGCAAGCACATAGTACCACATTAAAAAATTGCAATAGCCGCCTGGTAAAATGAAAATGTCTTGGGCAATACAATTACGGAAATGCCCTATTGAAAATAAGGCGGGAGGGTGTCTCCTTCTCCAACAAGCTTATATTCAGAACAAGTCGCATTTTAAAACCTAAAGCTTCTTCATTTCTTCAACTGCTTTGTTCAAAAAAATCTTCGATATGTCAATGGACCTCGACCCAGATGAAGTCTTTCGTGACGATGAAGATGACCCTGAAAATGAATTCTTCAAGGTAAGCCCCTTGACCTTTTTAAAAAAAAAATTAGGGGTAGGGGAATGGGAAATGGGTAAACTAAACATGCAGGAAAGAGATTCCTGTAAGGAATTGTTATGATTTTTCACTTGCTTGTTTGGGTTAAGATTGATTATTAAGCTATTTGATATTTTTATGTATCAAAACTAAACATGCAGGAAAGAGATGCTACTAAGGAATTATTGGTGTATCTTGTGGATGCTTCACCTAAAATGTTTTCCACTACTTGCCCAGCGGTTAGTCCTTTTTACCAGCTGCTTTTCTCATTTTGATTTATTTTGGTCATTTCCCGTTACTCCACTTCACTTTAAACTGATGAAGTTGACTTTTTTCACTGTGAATATTTTTAGACATAAATTTATAATCCGATTGAGTAGAGTTCAAGGTGCCGTATCATTACATAGTATTAAAGTTAGGCCCATTCATGTTTGAGCTCTTGGTCCATGCTCCAGTAGGACCTGGGGGTAAAGGGGTTGGTTGGTTAGAGTGGGTTTGATTCCCACATTTATTGGGGAATGGATAAGCGGTCTGCTTATATGGACTTCAACAATCACCCCCTCTTGAACTAACTTTTGGGGTTGCAAAACACAACTGTTAGGAGTTGTTTTTTCTGGAAAGGGACATCTCCTTGAGGTTGGATTTCTATTGCTTTTTGTTAAATGGAAATGTTCATTTTAAGCCGTATGGTTAACAAACTAGTTCATTTGGTAGAGATGAATGGAGAGACTTGGTGATAGGTTATTAAGCTAATAAAGATGGAACTTTTATTGTTGAAGTCTTGTAGAAACTAATTTATAATCATATAGAAAGGCATTTCTTGCAAAGCACATTTTTTTTTGAAACTTGTAATGAATATATATATATATATTAAAGTTGCACCATAACAGGGCAAAAAAAAATTACAAAATCCTAACCAAGCTTAAGCTGCTGCTTCACAAGGATCCTATCATATCAATAATCAACTAGTGATTCAACCTCCTTAGCATAGCTTTCAAAGCACAACTGTTAAAATGGTTCATGCGATATTCCTGGTGTCTTGTTGGTGTGATTTGAACTTGCAGCTGGAGCTTGGAGGAATGAAAGGCTTAATTGGGCTAACAGAAGGTTCCAAACCAATATTTTTTTTTTTTTTTTTTGATAACCGAGAAATCTGTCTGGGACCCGCCCTTTGGACCAATCACAACCTTCTAAACTCGGTGGATAATGGGCCCGCCCCTCTAGGTTCCAAACCAATATTTGGCACCTTGTTTGTGTTACTTTCATTAAAATATTCTAGGGGATCCTAGGAGGCCTATTTTTCTTAAAAGCATCTTCTCAATTTTCTTTAGCATTTTCATCTTTTGATTGTAAATGTGGAATCCCATTCATTTCTTCATTTTTGCAGGATGATGAAAAGACTGCAACTCATTTTCAAGTTGCCATCAATTCCATTGCACAATCTCTCAGAACTCAGATTATTAATCGGTCTTATGATGAAGTTTCTATATGCTTCTTTAACACTGTAAGACCTTGTTCTCTAGAAGCTGTACATCTGAAGCTGTCTCTTTGACAACCCTTTTATGATATAATATCCTTAATCACTGCTTTTCTCTATCTACAAAATTATTTCAGAGTTATACTTACAACCCCCCCCCCCCCAAAAAAAAAATGAGGAAGAAAACAAAAAAAATTAAATCTTGAGCTAACCTTTGCTGGACCTTCTTTTCCACCTTGGTTGTAACTTGAGAATTCTGTGTGGATTTGTATTTTCCTTTATTCTAAAAAAATGTGGACATAGATTTTCATTTACTTGTGGGATCCAAGTCTTCGTTGTACTGTATAAGTTTGATCAAATATTATTTAGGTGGGCCAGATGTATGTGCTCTTCTTATGCAGCAAACTAGGTGGGTTAAAAGCCACTTCTATCAAGGCAGATTTGTTTTTGCTATTTCCCCCCTTATTAACACCTGTTTCGAGTTTTTGTTTACTATTATTAGTATTTCCAAATTTTGATAAGGAAAAACCAAATGTGAGAATTTGTTTTTAGTGATGATTTTTTCTTATGTTCTTTTTGTGTGATTTCAGCGGGAAAAAAAGAACTTGCAGGACCTAAGTGGCGTTTATGTATTTAATGTTCCAGAAAGAGAGGATCTGGACAGACCAACAGCTAGGCTAATTAAAGAATTTGATCGAATAGAAGGTAAATCATCATATTGGTCTGTAATTTAGTTTTTGGTGAGCGTGTAGTATTGCACCTATCTCTGTTTTGACTAGATTCAACATTGGTCCTCAAATTGCTTCATCTTAGGTCACATCATTACTGTCAAAATTATCATAAGCAAAGTGACTCATGCCAAGTTGTTGTATCATCATTTTTCGTCTTTTTTTTTTCCTTGTAAATATGAGCTGTTTCTCAGACTTAAGAGGAAAAACTCATCCATGAAGGTACTCTTAATTTTGCTTCATTAGCACCTTTCTTCGTTAAAGCCCACACTTAAATTTCAGTTTTTGCACTTAAAACCTTAGTGCTTTCTATACTTTGCACTCTGAGGACTCTGGCTTGTTGTCAATCTGCCTAAAGGAACATAGGCTCTTGAATATATGTAGAAGCAGTCATTTTTACTGACTCTTCACAATCGTCGTACTGAGTACTTTATTAGTCCTTGTTTGACCAACAAACTGGAAAACCCTAAAATGATGTTATTTCATACTCAATTAATAATAATGCGGAGAATTTTCTGCTATGTCAATGGACTGAGAAAGCTTCATCCTCTATACAATCAGTTGTCTTACCTCGTCAATGAATAAACTCAAGGAAAAACAGTGTGAATTTTTTTGATTTTCTAGACTTGTGCTGCAATTACTTGTTTAATTTGTTTGCAGAAAGATTTGAAAAAGAAATAGGAAGTAAGTACGGAATTGTGCCTGGCTCTCTTGAGAATTCTCTTTACAATGCTCTTTGGGTTGCACAAGCCCTTCTCCGTAAAGGGTAAAATTTGCTCATTTCCTTTTTGTTTTCCCCTGAAATGATGTGTACCCTCTTCTTTTACTAGTGTTCAAACCATTTCCAGATCTGCAAAAGCTGCTGATAAACGCATTCTCTTGCTTACAAATGAAGATGATCCTTTTGGTAATCTCAAAGGTGTCATAAAAGTGGATATGATGAGGACAACGATGCAGCGTGCCAAAGTATAGTATCTATGCCACATATTATATATTAATATTATAGTCAGTTGAAAACAAGTCCCAAAGGAAAAAGTAAATTTACGTGAAGATAACTCTGAGTGAAATTGAGATTGTTTTGTGACTTCTTGAACGATTATTACACTACTATTCTACTCTTAGCTCTAATGGTTGCAGGATGCTCAAGATCTTGGTATTACAATTGAGCTTCTTCCACTAAGCCGGCCAGATGATGAGTTCAACGTTTCCCTTTTTTATGCTGTATGACCATTATTTATTTTTGAGATCCTTTGTTGCATGTTGTTGTTATCTAATTCAAGATCTTTGGCTTCAGGATTTACTTGGTCTGGAGGGTGATGACCTTGCTCAGTTCAAAGCTCTGATAGGAGAGAGGTATACTTTACAAAAGATTTCAACTGTTGAGGATTCCCCATTGATAGTTGTGAGCTATTCAAGTTTATTAGTATGCTCAGTAAATGTATGGCTGTCTCATATGATTGCACTAGTCAATTGATGAATCTCCATCTAAAATGTTAAACTACTTTCTGAAGGACTTGATATTTGTTGACACAATTTACTGTAGTGTGCTTAATAATTATTCATTAAAGGAGTCCAAAATAAGAACTTGTTACATATAGTCATGCTTTCTTTCAGTGATCGAGATGATGTAGTCATTTCTTGTGTAGATATTTCTCTAAGTGATCTAATGTTCATGAAGATTTAGTATGATGACAGTATGAAATGAGTGTAAATAAAGAAGTGGTGATTCATATAGTCGAAACCAACTTGCTTGGGACTAAGATTTAGTTGTTGTCTATCTAATGTGTAGTTGTTGATCTAATGTTCAAGAAGAACAAATCACCTAAGTTTTCTTTCCTACAGCTTCTTATAGTAGTGTTAGGAGGTTTCATGCTGGAAGCATGAACGGTTGCACCTATGGTCTCCATTTCTTGAAAGCTACATGGAGTGAAGTACTGATTGAAATTCAGATTCTTGTATATTAATACTCAGAGTTCTCTATCTGTTTCTTAAGATGAATTTGTCCTTATGTCTAGGCATTTATACAGTGTGTGGGAGTATGCATGATTTTTTTTGGTAAGTAACACAACATAGTCATATAATACTATTGAAGTTTCTAAAATAATTGCTATGCAGACAGATTGCTGAGGGACTGGCAAAGGTATGCAAGACAGACAAGATAATTATCCAATATAATTAGGTAAGACATTATAAGTCTGGTAAATGAAAATAGGAAAATATATTTTCCAATACCATGTGGTTGTTCCATTGGAGTAGCATTGAACAGACATGAATACAGTGAAAAAGAAATAGAACTTCAACAATTAGAGGGACTGAACATGCAAAGGACATAAAATTACATCAACTTGTGTATAACGCAATTAAGAAAAGCGTAATACATTTTTTTTTAAAAAGGCAGCATAATACTTGTTAAATTAGGTCTTAGGCCTAACTCACACCCCAAAAGCTAGCTCAAAGGGAGGAGGATTGCCCAAGCCTTATAAGGAGTCCACCCATCTCATTAACCACCGATGTGGGACTTTTGTCATTCTTTAACACTAAAGATAGAATATAGAATCTCCAGACTATCAGCAAAGCTCTTTTACCTTCCCATTTCAGGCTTCACCGAAGGACAGATTCCATTTTCAATAGGTATTGCTTACTGGAAAACTTACTCAGTTATTTGAATAATAGTCTTGAACAAGGAGGATTTTTTTTAAGTGGATGACAACGGAAGGAAGATGATCCATTTTGTGCATTCAGAGAGAAATGAGGGTCCAAAAGGGTGATATGAATGTTCACAAATTTACTTGTTAGTTTTATTTATTTATTTGTTTTCTTGATTGATGAAATGAATACTCGAATGTAGAAAACCAAATTACGTGAAGGTGAGATGACCAAATCTGGTAATTGGGTTGAATGCAATTTTTGCAGACATTCAAGATCTGATGTATGTGCTTTGTATGCTGTTAAACAGCTCAAGCTTGTACATGTCCTTTATTTATCTAGGAATCTGATTGGTGGTGTGTTTTGTGCCTATGTTACTAAATTATGCATTTTTACAACTTCCTGCATTTCCAAAATTTGTGGTTTTATTCTTTATGATCAAGATGACTAGTTAATAAATGTCAGTTTGCAAGGTGTTAAGGTGTTGAATGCACTTTGAGCCTGTTAGATTTGTTATTCTTTTAGAGTCTAAATTTACTGAAAATGTATTGGTCCCTGTTTTCATGTGTTCCTTTCCTATGTTTGCTATATCAGGTTTGAAGATCTGAACGACCAGCTAAGGAAACGAATGTTTAAGAAGCGCAGAGTTCGAAGACTTAGATTTGCGATTTTTAATGGATTATCTATCGAACTTAACACCTATGCTTTGATCCGTCCAACTAATCCAGGTCTGCCTTTGTTGTCCTATTTTTTATTAGGTAATGATTACTGAGAGGCGACTATAAGTAAACGCTATACCCTTATATTTTTCTGTAGGGACAATTACTTGGCTTGATTCGATGACTAATCTTCCTTTGAAGGTACTTTTTAGCTTCATCGTCATGCTTTGTTTTTAACCTTGTTTCTTTTGTTCTTTGGAAGTTCCCTATCAATTTTGTTGAGTTTATGTGTGTCTCTTGTTTAGTGGGAGGGGGATTAAGAGAATTATTGTTCATAACTAACCTTTGCACTTCTTGGGGTTTTGATTTTTATTAGTTCTGATTGTAATGGATTTGCATGAATCTTTTGACTATTCGTTGAGGGTTCAGTGTTGTTTTCTTTCTTACAGTCATTTCGTCCAAAGAAAAATCTCATTTGACCATCTCTCTTTCAATATATTTGTCAGCCTTTAGATGGGTGATTGCAGTTTGTAGCTATACTTTTTGTGGAAGAGCCAGTATAAGTTTTTCATTTCACTTCTCTGTACATCCCAATCATACAACAATTTTTTTGGTTTTCCTTACCGACCAATCATGTGAAGACACTCTTAGGTCAATGAAAATCCTATAAAGATCTTGCCAATGAATCCGTAGCAAAACAGACAGGGAACCTTGTAAGAAAATTATCATGATATTTATCGAAAATGCTGTTATTTACCAAACAAGTCCTCCTAAAGCATTTTAGGTGCTCCTATCTAGGTATTTCTAATACTATAAGTTTTCTTAGTTCACATTCTATCTTGAAAAAATAATACATTGAATCCCGTTATATGTTATTTATGTGACTTATGTGATTATAGGGGAATTAAACATTGTTACCATTGTAATGCATTTCTAGTAATGCAAAGTTTTATACCACAAACTAAATATTGTTTTTTTTTTTGAGAAAGGTAACATTTACTTCTATATATCTACAGGTATACTACATCAAAGTGTAGTCCCCCTCCAAAAAGTTCTACTTACATCATTCCTAGGATCTTCTAGTTACAGCCAATCAATAACATTAAACATCTTCAATAACTCCTATCACTACTTGCTTACACCAAAATAGTACAGCCCTAGGCTGTTCTGTTTTCCTTCAAAACATCTTTGATTCCTTTCCTTCCAAATTGTTCACCAAATGCAAGCTGGGACAATCCTCCATCTCCTCTTTTTTTTCTGCATTTCCATCCCTGTTCCAGCATTGTACGACTTCTATAATTCTCCCAGGCTTTGTCCACTTGATCTTCCTCTTGTGGATGAACATCTGCCACAATTGATCTGTCCATTTGTAGTGTAAAAAGTGAAGGTTGACTGTCTCCACCTGTTTTTCACATAGATAGCATCTAGAACATAGATTAGATTTCCTCTTGTTCAAGTTCTCATGTGTCAAGACTGCCTCCTTTGTCAAGAGCCATGTGAAGTAATTCACCTTGTAGGGAATTTCTGTTCTCCAGATCATCCTCCAGGGCCATCCTGTTTGCTGCACCTCAGTAGAACCGAGTTCTCTGTATGCTGATTTTACAGTGAATTCTCCCCCCCTCCCCCCTTCCATAATAGTCTTATCTTCCTCTCCTGTCAGATTGGTAGCCGTATGCATTGTGTGATGAAATCTTGCTATGGTTGTCATTTCCCAATCATTTAGGTTCCTTCTTAGAAACAGGTTCCACCCTTGTCCTGTCCATAATTCTGCCATTGTTGCTTCTTGTGCTTGGTTCAGGCTATGTAGTACAGGGAAAGCATGTTTGAGTGTCTCCTGTCCACACCAAATGTCATTCCAGAAAGCTACTTTTTCTCCATTGCCCACCTTACAACTTGTTCTCTCCCTGACTTGTTGCCATACGTTCCTGATAGATCTCCATACACTACAATTGTAAGGGTTGGTCGCCACCTCTATCATCCATTTGTCCTCCATGCCATATTTTTCTATTATTACTTCCTTCCATAGAGATACTTCTGGTGAGACAAATTTCCACCGTCAATTCATCATCAAGCTCTTGTTTTGGGTACTCAGCTTTCTAATCTAAATGTTGTGTTTTATACTGTTTAATACACTGAAATTACTATTTCTTATATGGGAAACCAAACAAGCTCGTAGAGTTGATGGAGTTCATTGGAGAAGTCATTACTGTCTATTTCAGATTAGTGATGGATGGATGTGTCTACTAGGTGTGTTAGATCTAGGACACAAGGTTTACTAAATGAGGAGTATTATAGTTGAAATTGAAAAAAGTTTGTGAAAGTTAAAGTTGTGTTCGAGAATGAATGGAGAAGTATTTTGTGGTGGTTGAAGATTTGAGATTAGAAACCTGTGTTCACTTGAAATACACCTTTAAACCAATTCCTCAATCTTTCACCTAGTGTTCAAATGCTTATATATTTATGGCCAAACAAGTTTTTGCAAATACTGATGTGCCGTATTTGTAAATATTGAAGTAATATTATGACAAACCGGCCCTTAGTTTTAGAATAAAATAGTTTCAGCCTAGAGCGGGTTGGACATAGAGGATTACTATAGCTGGCCCCAATGAGTTTGAGATTGAGGAGGAGTTGATTGGTTTTGGTTTTTATGAAGGTTCAAGTCTAAGCATTTAAATTTGTATAATGTTTGCATAGTAGAGGATAATAAGTAAAAACAGTTGGGGGCTGTAGGTGAGAGAGGGTATGCTGGGGAACATTTATGTATAACATAGTTGAAATTGGATAGACTGTTATACGTAATGGGATTAAATTCGGGGTGGGCTGTATGTTGGGAAGGTGTTACAGGTGGTTGTGGAGCTACATAATGTCCCATATAGGATATTTTTTCCCAATAAAAAGAAGACTCAACTTCGTATAAGGAATTTCTAAAGGTCTGAGCTGTTCTGTCCATTGCCTTAAATTGTTTTGTTGGACGCTCAGATTCAACACATATTTCATGCATGCAGCGACGATAATTTTTTGCCATGTCATATTCATATTTGGTAAGTTATTGAGGAATTTTGTGTCAGCTTGTTTCTGAATCCCACTTACTAGGGTAAGTCACCATTTCCATATTGTCACTTATCATTGAAGTTGGTAGAAAAGTTAATGAAATGTCAGTTCTGGTTTGTGTTGGGATTTGGTATAAAGCAAGTCTTTAACCTCTTCTGTGTTCTTCCTTGTTTACAGACTGAGAGATCCTTCATATGTGCTGATACTGCTGCTATAATTCAGGAGCCTCCAAAACGCTTTCAGTCTTACAAAAAGTCGGTATCTGTTTCTTAAAAGAATAACTCCTTCCTCTTCTTCTACTCTGAATCTAGGCTTCTCTCTTTAATTATCCTTATTTTAGATAAATGTGTGTGGGTGGCATTTTTCATGTTTCTTCCAAATCTTCTTATTGTATATGTGTGTGTATATATATATATTTTTTTATTATTTTTTTTTGACAAATAATCTTCTTATTATATATATTTAACAATTTAATATGAAACTGAATACTGCAAATTACTTTTTCTAATGTTTGATAAATTGGGAATTGAAAATCAATTTGTATTGGAGTACCATTCTATGGCCTGCAATTATATTTTAATGATGATCATTTTGAGTGCTTTAATTAAAGTTTTTGATGAAGTAAGTTGTTTCATTACCGGCATCAAGAAGATGCAAAGAGTACAAAAGTAGATATGCTAGCTCCGTTACATGATAGCAGTTAATACACGGGAGCCAGCCACAAATTCAAAAAAATCTAGAGGAGACTTAAAACATGACTATGTCTGGCCTAGAGTTAATGAACTAGCAAAATCTAAGAAAGCAGTAGAACTATTCACATAAGACTGGTTGGACCAACAAAATAGACTGAACAAATATTTGGCTTTGAGTGAATGGTTAGGAGTTGAAATTCCATCAAAACACCGCTTTAATTAAAGTTGTCATTATTGGATGTTGAAATTAGCTAGTCTAGCTACAATGTGATGTTACAGGTACTGAATTCATGCATGTTAGTTAAACCTTTTATTTTTGAAAATTGTGCACTACACTTTAAGAAGTGTAAGTTCTCTTCTCTTTTCTTAATGCTCCATAGGTTTTGTTGACTTTTTTGCTTTGTCCTATAAAAGACTGAAGAATATTATGTTATTAATGAAGTGGTGGGAGAACCATGAGGTTTCAGTTTCAATTTTCATGAGAGATAAAATAAGCACAAGGTGATATTTTCTTATCTGCCCAAGCCTTGGAGGAATACCTGCTACGTGTACTGGCAGGATGTAGTAGATATTAGATGAAATTAGTCAAGGTGCACACAATCTGACCAGATACCACCATCATAAAAAGAATGTGCCATATTTCTGAACCCAAAAATTGTAAGAGATCTTCCCTATTTCACGTTACTCAACCTCCTATATCCTATATATAGAGTGTTCTCGTATCTTGTCAACAATCAATTTCAGTAAAACCTTTTCACTTCCAACGGGTAGAGTGAATTATTATTTGTTTCTTTGAAAACACTTCAAAATTTAACCACTAACGATAGCACGTACTACCAGAAGATAGTAAAAAAGACAAAATCAAAGGTAGCACAATCTCTTTGCAGATTATCCAAAGAGAGGTCAAAACATTACAAAGGCTCTCCACAAACTATATTAGTATTCAGCTCCTAACAGTGCTCTTTTGTTGCATTTTTTCCAAATTTTTCTGATTAATTTAAGAGAATATGGATACATTGGGACTTGGAACAGGGTGTTAAATCCTCACCATTTATGTATTGAAAAAGATTATGTAGTGAACTTGGGTATCCTAGAAAAAAAGATTATGCAGTGAACTTGGGTATCCTAGAAAAAATTCAAATTTGAGTTTCCTTGATTTGCTAAATTTTGCTAAATTTGCTTCACTTAATTACCAAATGACATGCCCAACTCGACTCTGGTAGACTTATTCAGTCATTCACTGATGTCTTGTGCCTTTTTGTTTCAGTGAGAATGTCATGTTTTCTGTGGATGAGCTTTCAGAAGTTAAAAGAGTTTCAACTGGACATCTTCGTTTGCTGGGTTTCAAGCCATTGAGCTGCTTAAAGGACTATCATAACCTGAAGCCAGCAACTTTTGTCTTTCCCAGTGATGAGGTGTTCTTTTCAATAATCCACCTTCATTTTTCTTCTTTTAAGTCGGTATATGGTCATAGTTAAAGGTTATTCACAGTCATCAGGCGTCTTCATTCTCGACAAGCTAAGCTGGTTAATATTAGTCCAACTGCTACTAGTTAATTTTTTTTATTTAAAACACTCTTTAAAATATGGCAGTTTTGTCAATTTATATTGCTGACAGATGGGATATTGGATTGGATCATTTCACCTTTTAAAACTACATCTAGAAATGAGTCAACTTGATTTGTGCTTTATTTCTACATTTCTATATCTATCTTCATGTCCTTATGGCATAGTTGATCAAATTTAGCTTTAACAGCTTGGACTATGCAGTACCAATGATTTCTTACCATACAACTTTACCTCTTTGAATCCATCAATTGGGAATACTTTTCACAATCTCTTATAATATGTCATTTCCATGATGATCAATTCTATTGCTTCTCCTTGGTCCTTGCAGGAAGTGGTTGGAAGCACTTGTCTTTTTGTTGCTCTCCACAGATCAATGTTGCGGCTTAAGCGGTTAGTATGCCTGAAAATTTTGTTAATTTAATTAGCAAACAGGGTTAAGTTAATAGTAGGGAGTGATAAGTCCAGTTTTGCATGTTTTGACCTGTTATCTCTATTTAGAAGTGGCTGGATGCTCTTTTTCTTAGGTAAAAGTCCATCCTTTTTACATTCAACTGGGTTTTCATTTTCATTTTGGTCACTGTTTATACTGTTTTGTCTATTTAAATACGAAAAATGTGTCTCTAGCCAGCCTTTTGTCTAAAGTAATTCATGCAACTGTTTTGTTGTCTTTCTCTCCTTCTCATTTCACCTTATCTTAGGTAGTTTGAACAACTCTATCAGCATCCTACTGTGCTAAATCTTGTTTGAAGTTGTATATAAACAGTCTGTAGTAGTGCTAGTTTGTTTTGATCTCAACCATTACGGAAGTGGCACATGTTGCTGACTTATGGGCATTTTTCTGCTTGCCTTCTCGCATTAAGATTAGTTTGCAAATGTTTATTTTTGCTTGACTGTAGAAATAAGTTCATGATCTTTCTGTTGCTGTGCTTGTTGAGTGCGTTGCTGTTTTGTGTTTGACTTTAAACTATCATCGCAGTTTTGCAGTTGCTTTCTATGGGAATTCAAGTCATCCTCAATTGGTTGCTCTTGTTGCACAAGTAAGGCATTGTTTTTCCCCTCCAAATCCTTTCGGATTATATATAGACTAAATCTGCCTATTTATGCACCTGTGATTGCTGGGATCAGTGATTGCCATCACCTCTGACATGCACTGAAGGATGTGTTGAGTGTGATAGTGAGACAACAATCCAAGTATATAATTTGATACAATCACTAAGAATAGTCTTAACGACTTTATTTGTTCGTGAAATTCAAAAGAGATCTACTAAGAAGTATTAAGTCGGACATTCTTAATCCTTGTGTGATCATAATTTCAGGATTCCAAGAATTAAAAAAACTTCCATTACTTTCTTGTGTGTTTCGCTAATTTTCACGAGAGTTTCTTCTCTTTTTTTTTTTTTAAAAAAAAATTCTCTTTTCAAATGGTATTGGAGCCTCTACGATTTTGATAGGGACTCAAGTAACTTATGCATACTCACTCCTCATGCGAGGTGAAAGTTTTCCCTTTTTCTTTTCAGAGTTCAATATTCTCACCTCTTTCGTGATCACTTTTTGCAAGATCATGCCTTTTTTTTTCTTGGGGGGGGGGGGTTGGTGACACCAGCACTCTTTTTGATAATATTTTGCAAGTCCAGCATACCTTGTAAAACTTTGTAAGTGCATTCAAACTTCTCAGTGGAAATTGGGTGGAGGGAGTAGCCTTTTTTGGTGTATTCTTTTCTCTGTGAAGTTGTGAATAATGACAAACTTTTACCTGTTTGGTCTTCCATTTTCATGGTTTTTGATAAATGCAGGATGAAATAATGACTCGTAGTGGTCAAGTCGAGCCACCAGGGATGCATCTGATTTATCTTCCATATTCTGATGATATCAGACATGTTGAAGAGGCAGGCAGATTATGTCTTAGTCACAATTGATTTCTTTTTTTATTTTGAAAAATCATGAAGTCTATATCTAATGAATGTGGTTTTACTTGCAGCTTCATACTGATCCTAATTCCGTGCCTCATGCCACTGACGACCAGATAAAGAAGGCCTCCGCTTTAGTGAGACGTATTGACCTCAAAGATTTTTCTGTGTGCCAATTTGCTAATCCTGGTAAGAAATCATAGCTTGGGAAAGGAGATCATT
>JAJOOS010001135.1:0-37100 GCA_029582725.1 Solanum chiquidenum | reverse complement strand
TGACATTGTTGGGACTTTTTGCTTTGGAAACTCGGGGGCTTTTGGCTTTGGTAATTCTGGGATTTTAGGCTTTGGCATAGTTGGTACTTCTGGCTTTGGAAGTTCTGGGACCTTTGGCTTTGGTAGTTCTGGAATTTCTGGCTTTGGCACACTCGGTTGCTCGGGCTTTGGTAAAGTTGGAACTTCAGGCTTTTTCATTGCCGGAGGAACCTCAGTCTTTGGCACTGCTGGGATTTCTGACTTTTTCAAGGGAGGAAACTCTAGTTTTGGCATTGCGGGAATCTCAGGCATCTTAGGCTTTGGCAAAGTTGGTAATTGGGGCATCGGGAAAGTTGGTATCTCAGGCTTTGGTATGGTTGGAAGCTCAGGTATCGGCACTGTTGGTATTTCAGGCTTTGACAAGGCTGGCACTTTAGGGAGTTCTGGTTTAGGAATCTCAGGGAGGGGCGTCTCTAGAAGGTGTCGTGCAGTTGCTCCAGTTATGTTGCCATAAATGAAGAATAAATTGAGAAATGCAAGTAGTAAAAGAGAAGATAAGTGGTAATGCTGAGCCATTTATATGCAAATCTTAGAAGATTAAAGAATAATGTGTATATATAAAGAGTGGATGTGGGATTTGATTTATATAGGTTTTTAAGAATGCATGCAACAAGGACTTGTAGGATTTTGTTTGTTAGACAGGGACCTGAGTAGTTGAATTTCTCATCAAACTAATTAGCTTATACTTCAAAAGTCAATTTAGATGACCTAAATTACATTGTAGTCTGAACCTGTCACAAGCATATATGTTATGCTGGCAATCTCATAAGAATTAACTGATTTTATTTATTTGAAGAGAGAATAAGTATTCACTTTTTAGCTTTTACCAAATCTTCATTTTGGTGTGTACGTAATAACTCGGTAACACTCACAAAATCGACCAAATGTCAAAATAGAAGGTGATTACTTTAGAGTTTCTTTCAAGCTTTAGAATTAATGTTTTTCTGGTTAACATCCATTAGGTACATACACCATAGGCAGCTTATAATTGATGCGCCCAACTAAGTTCAATATTTTTGACACACTTCACATATTGAATGTAGTAATCTTACTATATAATGTATGGATTCATAGAAACCAGTAGCCTAGGTTTCGTATATTTATTAAGAAATACATAAATAACTATATATATGTGACTGTAAATACATTTATCATTGCATATTAATTTCATACAATATAAAAATTCATAAACTTCTAATTTTTAACTCAGCCTGATTGCGGTTCCATGATAAGTAACATTTTCTTACTTCTAGTTTTCACTAGTTACACTAATTTCTTTCATTGTTCTAATTAATTAAAAAAATCTGTTAGCTTATCAATTGTTTACCTTTCTAAAACTCTAAAATAACATTTGATTGTTACTGATCAATACACGAAGTTATATGAATTTGAACAAAACCTCTTAAAATATGGTGGTAACTTGTTAAAATATTGCAATACACAAGGGAGTTGAGATTGATGAAAAAACATGTCATGGAGAAGTCCAATGCCTACCTATGGCACAGAAAGCAAAAGTGGCAAAAGCTCCCAGAACAGTAATAAAATCTTTACATCACCACAAAAAAAGAAAGAGAGAACAAGCAGATTCGAGAGCCATCCTGGCCATCTGTAGGTAAATTCACAGTTTCTTAGAGTTCAACAACAGAACGTCTTTTAGGTTATGAGCTAACATCTATTCCAGATAAACCTTTCAGGGTGTCTTAAAGGCAAAAAGATAATCAGAAATGCGAAGTGTGACTTTGAGCAGCGTCAAAGTGCAAATTGAACAAGCCTACAGAACAAAGTGGAAAAACTCTAGAGAAATGACCAAAAACTTCAATAGAAAAAAGGTCAAATAATCAGTTTGATGGCTTGAACACCATAGAATTTCAATATTATTTAGTAGTGCCTAGAGGCCCTGACATATCGCGGTCTGAATAAAAATTTAGTCCGCTAAACTACAGGGACAAACAGAGCTAGCATATCTATTCCAGGGATACCTGCCACATAGATTAACCTTCTTACCGGTATCAGTTTACCTTGATAAAAATATCAGTTCTTTTTTTCTTGTGCAAGGAATTGGAGAGAATAACTTGTATCTTATTCAATAGGTAAACATGTATAAAAATAATAGTAGAAGCTAATTCTTGTGCAAGGAATTGGAGAGAATAACTTGTATCTTATTCAATAGGTAAACATGTATAAAAACAATAATAGTAGAAGCTAACTAAGGAAAGAAATAAAGAGGAAATCCTAAAGATATGCTATCTATCTATAACTTTGTACAATATCAAGAAAGATATCTATATACATTCTGTAACACTCCCCCTCAAGCTGGAGCATGTATATTGATCATGCCCAGCTTGTTACAAAGGTAATCTACTCGAGCTCCATGCAATGCCTTCGTGAACAAATTAGCTACCTGTTCTCCTGTCTTCACGTAGCCCGTAGATATCAAGTTTTCCTGAATCTTCTCATGAATAAAATGACAATCAACCTCAATATGTTTCGTTCTTTCATGATATACCGGATTTGAAGCAATATGAAGCGCAACTTGATTATCACACCAAAGTTTTGATGAAGTAGAATGCTTCAATCCAATTTCAGTTAAAAGATGATGTATCCACATGATTTCATATATGGTTGAAATATGTATATATAGTAGATGTCGAACCCCTTTCGGCTACTTCGTGTGTCTCTTTCTACAAATTTTGAACCCCTTTATTGAAAATCCTGGCTCCACCACTGCTCCTAGGCCATTTATCTTCACTATTTACTACCCCATTATCTTCCTATTCATTGCTAGGAAGACTTTCTCAACTATAAATAGTGGTGGTCTTCATTTGGTTTGGTGCATACAAGAAAATATAGAGTGGATAAAAGTTAGTCAAAAGAGAGAGTTCTTATTAGTTGAAGGGATGTGCTCTTTTTGTGGAACTTTGGACTCAACTCTTGTCCAGAGTTTGTTGAGTTACACTTTGTGATTAGATTGTTATATCCTACAAGGGACAAGCCAAGAAGGACTACTGCTTGACCGGTGAAAAACATTTGTTGCAGTGAACTTGAATTTCCTTAAAGAGAGAGAAATATCCGCACCTCATGAAGAGTTTTTAATTTCTTCACTTTATTTTCGATTGTAATCCTGTAATTTTGTTATCTTGTAATTTTTCACTAACAATTTTAAGGAGATTCATAATGACTACAATTGAAAAAACCGCGGATGTCAAGATGGGAGATCTTAACAAGCCATTTTGGTTCAATGGTAATCATTTCAAGAGAGGGAAGGGTAAAGTACTTTTCTACTTAAGTCTTCTCAATGTCTCTTATGTGTTAACTGAGAAGAATCCTAATAAAGTTGTCATCACCTCTATGAATGATGATGAAACTATTTCTCATCTAGAAAAAGTGGAAAAGTATGATGGTGATTCCTATAAGTGTCGATATTATATTCTTAATTGTCTTTTTGATAATTTTTATGATTAATATGTTAGAACTTACTCTAGTGCAAAGAAAATTTGGAAGACATTGTAGAGTAAGTATGATACCGAAGAGGTTGGAGCAAACAAATATGCGGCTAGTAGATTTTTTCATTTCCAAATGGTGGACAACAAATCAGTGGTAGACCAAGCTCAAGACTTTATAATGATTGTTGGAGAGCTCAAGTCCGAGGAGGTCAAAATTGGAGATAACCTTATTATTTGTGGCATAGTAGATAAACTTCCACCTTCTTGGAAGGAATTTTAAAAAACTACGCGCCACAAACAAAAGGCAAACCTCTCTTGAAACGTTGATAATGAAAATCCGTATGGAAGAGGAGGTAAGAGGCCAAAATGCACTTTTACAATCAGAAGAGAGTAACATCTCAACGAAGGTAAATTTAATTACTTCAAATAATGCTACTCCTGAATCTCACAAAATACTTCTTTGAAGCCTAAGAACAAAAAATCCAAGAAAAATAATGGTAAAAATAACCAAGCACAAAATCAACAAGTTCAAGATAAGGGACTGTGTTTTGTTTGTGGGAAGAGTGGGCATATTGCTCGATTTTGCACATTCTGGAAATATGGTCCTACACCTCAGGCAAACATTACCGAAGAACCTTTTGTGGTGGTGATTACCGATATAAACATGGTTGCAAGTGTTGATGGATGGTGGACTGATTTCGGTGCAATCCGCTATTTCTGTTATGACAAAGATTGGTTTAAAAAATATACTCATTTTGAGGAGCCCAAAACCATCATGCTTGGTGATTCACACACTACTCAAGTGCTTGGAATGGGAGATGTCAAATTGTGTTTTACTTCTGGAAGTGTATTAACTTTGAAAGGTGTACTTTATACTCCTTCCATGAGAAAAAAAATTGATGTCTAGTTTTCTTCTTAATAAAGCAAGCTTTAAACAGATTATTCAATATGATCAATATGTAATTGTGAAAAATGATATTTTTGTGGGAAAGGGGTATGCGTGTGATGAGATGTTCAAACTGAATGTTGAAATGAATAAAATTTCTACTTCTGTTTGTATGCTTTCTTCTACTAATTTTGGCATGCTCGTTTGTGTCATATTAATGATCGTTATGTTGGAATCATGAGTAGTTTAGGATTAATTTCAATGATTAAAAATAATTTTGAAAAGCGTGAGGCTTGTAGTAAAGCCAAAATCACTAAGATTCAAGTTGAACGAAAAACTGATTTATTAGAGTTAGTTCATACTGATATTTGTGAACTTGGAGGAATTTTAACTCGTGGAGGAAATAGATATTTTATCACTTTCATTGATGATTCTTCTAAGTTAACATATGTTTACTTGATAAAAAATAAAAGTGATGCTTTTAAAAACTTAAATGTTTATCTCCATGAAGTTGAAAATCAGTTTGGAAGAAAAAGAAAAAGAATTAGAAGTGATAGAGGCCATGAATATGAGTCAAATGAGTTTAATTCTTTTTTTAGATCATTGAGAATAATTTAATGAAACTACTCCTCCTTATTCTCCTTCATCTAATGGTGTAGTGGAAAGGAAAAATAGAGCTTTGGTTAAATTGACTAATGCCATGCTTATGAGTCACATGAACCTTTAAATTTATGGAGTGAAACTATTTTGAATGCTTGTTATGTTTTAAATCCTGCGCCTCATAAAAAGTCTAAATTGACACCTTTTGAATTATGAAAATGTCACAGGCTAGGTTTGAGGTATCTAAGAATTTGTGATTGTCTAGCCTTTGTGAGACTAGTAGATCCCAAGATTACAAAGTTGGTTAAGAAAGTTACTACTTGTGCTTTTCTTGGTTATGCTTCAAATAGTACATCCTATACATTTTTTAATCTTAAAGATAATATTATAATTGAATTTTTTCAAGAACATAAATTTCCACTTGATTATAAAAATAGTGGGGGTCAAACGATTGGACAAAATTTTTTGTCACTTCCTAGTTCTTCTACTTCTACTTTAAAAAATAAAAAAAATGAGAATGCTGGCTGAGAAAGGGAAAATGTGGGACTTTTTCTGTGTGGATCATGGCAAGTTTCCGTAAGATAATGAGATTGGAGAATTTTATGGATTTGTGATCACCAAAAGTTGCAACGATGAGCATGATAATGTTAACTTTTATAGATCTTCCAAAAATACATAAATCAAAGACTATCTTTACTAAAATAAATCTGTTAACAATCTTAGCAATTTTACTCAAACCATTCTTTAAGGCCTAAACAATACTTCCTATGTCTCATCCTTAAATTTGAGAATAATAACAATCTTATCAATTTTACACTTATTTGACCTATGTAATGCTATTAATAAAGTTATTATCAAAATTATTTCAATTGTATTAAGACCTTACCAGACTAGTTTATTGAAAGGTCGTTGTGTTTGTAAAAATGTTATTCTTGCTCAACAAGTTTATTAGATCAATGTTTCCAAAAGGAAGAAGGGGAAGCTGATGCTTAAAATGGATTGACCAAAACCTTTTGATCGAATTGAATAGTCCTTTGTTTATTATACTTTGCAATTCTTTAAATTTTTTCCAAAAATTATTAATTATATAACTAACAGTAACATAGCTATCCATGTCAATGGTACCCAAACAAATTATTTTGCAACATTAAGGGTCATTCATCAAGGATTACTGGTTTAACTTTCCTTTTGCTTGATTCAAATTTCTTCATTTCATTGATGCTTTGTGTTTCTTTTTGCATTGGCGCAGAGCTCTGTTTCTGTGGTGAATAGTTAAGTAGAAGTTTTTTTTTGAGAATGAGAAACTTGTACACGCTTGGTGGCCACATTCATCTTCATCAACGACGGTGCCTGAATCTTGGCTAATCCCCATAAACATATACATTCTACATAAACCAATTTATTTATTTTTGTAGACTTCTTGAGTCTAATTTTCTATCGCTAATAGGAGTGAAGGAAAATATTTTTATATACTAATTCTTTATAAATCTACTCATTAATTACATTTTAAAATAGTTTGAATAACTTCAAATCCTTTACTATTGTTAGAATAAGTTCATTTACTTGTACCTTACAGTAAGTAGTGTTGTACACTCTCCTGATACACATTAGTGATTATAGGCAATATATTCATGAGTATCTAATGAAGCAGAGTACACATGAAAATGTTTTTTTTTTGTATTCTTTCATTGATATAATGTGTTGTTTAAATACAAAAAGAATTATGAGGTAAAGGATCTCATAATATCAATAAAACTAATGAATCCTACCAAGTTATTAAAGATTCAGAATTAGAGAATATGGAATAATGAAATCAAGAATATATGATGTAGATATGGAAAATATTCTACCATGATTTCGCTTCTTTAGGCCCCGCAAGTTGGAGGGGGGGGGTGGAACGACCCCTAACTTGTAGACAACACATTGGGTTTGTGCTTTGGATAAGGATTTCGTAAGTAGGCAAGTATAATGAGAAACTTAATTGAGGTTATGAGAAGTGTGCTCTTGAAAGTAAAATATGTACATAGCGTATTATAAAGTGCTTAGGAAGGTCAAGTCACTATTTTCCTCAATATGTCTTATCCGTCCCTTAATAAGTCTGCATTACAACTATGAAAGTCATATTTAATCTTATATTTGACATGCTTAGATTAGTTGAGTCTTACACTACTAGCAAGTCTATGATACGATCTTGGGAATCACATGATTTTTCTTTGTGAGAGAAAGCGAATTCTTTGTATGTGTGATTGCTTCAAATATATTTGAGTTTTGTTTGAGTGTGTGGATTGATTCCTTTTCTGGTTTGTGAGAGAAAGCGAATTCTTTGTATGTCCGATCTTTTCAGCGTTAAGAGATTGCTTGTAGTGTGCCCAAGTCATTTATGACTTGTTGGGAGTGATAGTTTGGTCGTTCTTTTAGATTTTGTTCAAGTTTTCATATTTTGGAGTCTTTGAAACTTGAATGGTTGACTTTAATAACGGCTAGCATCTAAGACTCTTCTTACTTGTAGGACTCTTTTTATTTTACTTATCCACCTTTTTATCTTTAGAAGTGTAATTACGTAGGTTTCTCTAAGTTTTTATTCTATTCTCAGCCTTGTATGTAATACACTGGCTATATAAAGGACAACATAGTAATCAATACATAGAAGTTAATCTGCGTCCAGTTCTTCTATTTCTCTTTATGGTATTCAGAGCTCTATTGCTTTAACAAGCTTGATCCTTTTTTCCCTCCCAGCCCACACACCTCCAACCTAAAATTGCCTCAAAAACAAGTGTCGTCAATGTCGACAACATCTCCAGTTTAAAGACTGTTGTCCAGTTCAATCCGGTTACTCAACTCCCCATCAAACTTGGTGGTAGCCATAACTTTTCGTTGTGGAAGGCCCAGGTGTCCATGCTTATGCGTGGACACAACCTCTTTGGTCATCTTGTTAGATCGATCCCAATACCTTCCAAAACTATCTCCGAAAACAACCTCGAAGTATCCAATCCTGCCTATGTTTCCTGGTTTCAACAAGATCAGCTTATACAAAATGCTATCTTGGCAACTGTGGATGTGACCATTGGTAGTACAGTCGCTTCTGTTGCAAATGCCAAATTCGCCTGGGATGCCTTGCATACTGCTTATGCAAATAAATCTCAAACTCCTATCTTTAGTGTTAGAGACCGTCTAGCCCGTCTCTTCAAAGACCCTCGTCCTGTTGCAGACTATCTCCATCAAGTTCACTCTCTTTGTGATGAACTCGCCACTGCTGGCTCCCCCGTCTCCAATAAAGAATTTGTTGTCAAGATTCTCACTAGTCTTGGGTCTGAATTTCAAGAAATTTCAGCCGCTATCCGCGCTCGAGATTCAGCAATCCCCTATGGAGAACTATATGAAAAGATCCTTGACCAGGAGCTTTTCCTTCAGCATGAGGAAGCCAAAAAGATACCTTCTGTTCCCATTACTGCCAATTTTGCTCAAGGGACTGCTTCTGTTCCTACCCGTTAGTCCAATAACCAGGGCTCCAAAAATAACCAGAACAATAATCGACGATCCAATGCACAAAATCATCAAAATCGTAATCAAATATTGTCGTAACAATTAGCAACATCGGTGCAACAACCAACAACAATAGTTTTCCAACAACAACCTCTATTGCCAACTTTGTGATGGTAGAGTTCATACTGCTCGTGTTTGCCGAACACGCTCTCACAATCATCTTCAAGCGCGTGCTAATTATGTTGCACACCTCTAGAACCAGTCATCTCCATGGATTGTTGATAGTGGTGCCACCCACCATATTGCCTCAGACACACAAAGTTTAATTACTATGCAAGACTACCACGGTTCGGAGGTGATCATCATGGGTAATGGTAATACCATTCCAATATCTCATACTGGTAATGTGAACTTTAATGCATCAAATCACCAATTCCAGCTTCAACATGTCCTTTTCTCTCTAGCTATTAAGATAATAACTACTCTATGGAATTTTTTCCTTTTTCTTACCTTGTGAAGAATTTGACTATGGGGGCACCATTGGCTCGCGGATGGAGTAAAAATGGGCTGTATGAGTGGCCATTGGGGATGTTGATGGTCCGCCACAATGCAACGTTGCTGTTCCTTACCACCTGTGGCATCAACGATTAGGCCACCCTAATCGTCAAGTTCTAATTAAGTTTTTGCATGATTTTTCTATTCCAGTAGTTGATTCAATTTTTTTTTTGTCATTCATGTTATTCTAATAAAAGCCATAGGATGCCTTTTTCTAAAAGTTCTTTGCATAGTGCCAATCCATTAAATTTACTTTACAGTGATGCGTGGGGGCCGTCTCTGGTTTTATCGATTGATAAAAAAGATACTATGTTTTATTTATTGATCAATATTCAAGATATATGTGGTTGTTCACACTAAAAGCTAAAACTGAAGTTCTAGAGATCTTTCAAACTTTACATCCTATGCTTGAACAACATTTTAGCACAATTTTTTTTATCCTTTTACACTGATGGTGGTGCTGAGTTTCAAAAATTAGATTCCTATCTAAAAACACATGGCATTGAACACTTAGTGTCCCCCCATACACGCCACAAAGGGTAGCCTTAGTTGAACGCCGACATCGACATGTCATCGAGGCAACCCACACCTTACTACACCAAGCATCCTTACTTTCAACGTTTTGGAGTTATGCATGTCATCAAGTTGTTTATTTGATCAATAGGATGACTACTCCCAATCTACAAAATAAATCACCTTTTGAAATCCTATTTCAGGTTGTGCCTAATTATGATTCCATCAAAGTTTTCCGCTGCTTATGCTATCCATGGCTCAAACCATATTCCAAAATAAATTGGAACCTTGATCTGCCGCATGTCTTTATTTAGGATTTTCTAACAAATATTATAGCCATCAGCCTTTTGATCCAGTTAACTCCAAATTATATTTATCCAGGGATGTAATGTTTTTGGAAGACAATTTTCCTTTTCAAAATATTTTTTTCAGGTTCCGTAATAAAGTTAATGTTTCTTGGGATAACATTTCCGTTGAACAACAATCCAAAGAGGAAACTAATTCAATTTTGCATTCCTCTTATCAACTTCCCCCACCAGTAACTACGTTGCCCACGGTCACTCAACGCCTGCAAGCTATCTCCTCCGCTCCAGATGGTGTCTTTACACAATCAGGTAATATTCCTTCTCCTGTCTCAACTTCCACTTCTTCATCTTTTCCACACAAACAAAAAACTAATTCTTCTGCAGCACCTCAACCATTGCCCTCACGGCCACTTATCACATATCATAGACGAGAAAGACCATCCATTCCTAGCCAAACTCCATGTCCTCCTCATAATCCATCTGCTTCGGCACAAAATCAGCCACATATGACTTCCTTCCCGCCTCAACCAACAGCAACTCTTAGTCAACCTGACCCACCAACCCAAACCAGGATAAACCAACCAGCCACCAAAGTACACCTAATGACTACTAGATCACAGACTCATTTCCTTAAACCTCACTAGTTTCTCACAACCACTACATTGTCTCCAAAAATCCCTATAACTCATAAGCAAGCCAAGCTAATTCCCCAATGGAATTTAGCAATGTAGGCCGAATTCGATGCTCTTGTTCGCAACCATACTTGAGATTTGGTTCCATGTGACTCTTCCAAAAATGTGGTGGATTGTAAATGGTTATTCCGAGTTAAACATAAACCTGACGGTTCTTTTGATAGGTATAAGGCTCATTTGGTTGCCAAGGGATTTACACAACGCCTCAGACTTGATTATCATTCCACTTTTAGTCCAGTAGTCAAGACTTCTACTGTCCGTCTCGTCCTAACTATCACCACTCAACTTGAATGGCATGTCCATCAACTGGATGTTAACAATGCCTTCTTGCAGGGTCGTCTTACTGATGAAGTTTACATGCGACAACCATTGAGATATGAAAACTTTGGGAATCCTACCATGTATGTCGTCTTTAGAAAGCAATTTATGGCCTCAAAGAGGCTCCTCGTGCTTGGTACACCGAACTCAAAAATTATCTTTTTACTTTGGGTTTTGTTAAGTCGCATTCAGATTCCTCACTCTTCATTATGCATAAAGCTGGGTTCACTGTGTATATTTTATTTTATGTGGATGATATCTTAGTGACTGGTAATCACCAATGAGGTGTTCATCATATCATTGAGGCTCTTTCTCAACGTTTTTCACTGAAGGACTTAGGACCTATTCATTACTTTCTTGGTATTGAGGTGATTCATTCTTCTGCTGGTCTTCTTCTCTCAAGAGAAGTACACTATGGATCTCCTACATGAGGTAGATATGGATAACTGCAAAGGTGTTTCCACACCTATGACATCTACTATAGTTTTTGATCCATCGCCTGATGATCATCTAGTTGATGGTTCCTTTTATCGGCAC
Organism: Solanum chiquidenum; assembly: GCA_029582725.1. Classification (NCBI taxonomy): domain Eukaryota; kingdom Viridiplantae; phylum Streptophyta; class Magnoliopsida; order Solanales; family Solanaceae; genus Solanum; species Solanum chiquidenum. Next base: position 25,729 of record JAJOOS010001135.1, on the reverse strand, counting down.
ATTATTGGTAAACTTCCTTACCTTTCATTCACGCGTCCGAACATAGCTTTTGCTGTCAGCAAGTTGTCCCAAGCTATGCATCAACCATTTATGTCTCATTGGGTTGCTCTTAAATGAATTCTCCGCTATCTCTGTTCAACTGCCTCTTTTGGTGTGCTCATTGCCAATGAAACTGATCGTAGGTTACTCGTGTACTCTGACTCAGAATGGGCAGGGGATCCTCATGATCATACATCGACCACTAGTTATGTTATCTATCTTGGTAGTTCCCCTATTTCATGGTCTTTAAAGAAGAACCATTCAGTTTCACGTTCTTCTACAGAGGCAGAATATCGGGCAGTTGCTGCTACTGTTTTCTGAAACTAACTGGCTCACCCATTTTCTTCAAGAGCTTCAGTTTCCTCTGACTGCTGTTCCAAGAGTTCTCTGCGACAATATGAACACCACTTATATTTGTGCGAATCCTATTTTACATAGACACATGAAGCATGTGGCCATCGACTTCCATTTTGTCTGAGAGCAGGTTGAGCGCAAACAACTTGAAGTTGCCCATTTACATGCTACTGATCAAGTTGCAAATCTTCTTACAAAGCCTCTTCCGCGTGCACTTTTTGGTAACCATTTCTCCATGTTGGGCATAGTAAACCTCAACGCCAACTTGTGGGGGCGTAGTAACAACTAGCATCTAAGACCCTTGTTACATGTAGGACTCTTCTTACTTGTAGGACTCGTTTTATTTTGCTTATTAGCCTTTTTATCTTTAGAAGTGTAATTACGTAGATTTATCTAAGTTGTTATTTTATTCTCATCCTTGTATGTAATACACTGGCTATATACAGGCCAACACAGTAATTAATACATAGAAGTTAATCTGCGTCCAGTTCTTCTATTTCTCTTTAGACTTCAGTCTAAAGTTTGGAAAGATAGCCTCAGATGCAATTCTAACAGTTTCATCATCTTTGGAAGGTCCATTTTAGTCTAGGGGCATGGTTGGTTCGGGCCCTGAGATTTGTGGTGTGAGTTTGTGGCGTTAGATATTTTAACTTTGAAGATTAAGCCAAGGGTTGAATTTGGTCAACATTCTTGGTAAATGCGCTCGAATGAGAATTCTGTCAGCGAGGTTAGCTCCAGAATTTTGAGTTTTGTCTAGAACGACATTTCGTGAAGTTCCCTAAGCTTTCGGCCTCATTATGAGCCTTCTTGTGGTTTTTAACTTAAAATAGAACTTGGGTGTGGGAGACCCACTTTTCATCGAAACAACCTCGAATGAAAGTTTTGATTATTTTATTGAGTCTGGAAAGCCAAATTTGATGGGGTATCATATATCATTTTTGTGCACGAGGTTTTGAATGAACTCCGGGCACCCTGTCAGAGAATTCAGAGTTTGAGCAAACCAGCTGAACTGCTGATATCTGGTGCAGGTTTTTAGCGACCAGATATCAGACTTTTAGCGATTGATTTCGGCCCTCATTTTCAAAAGGCAATTTCTCCCTTATCCGATCTTCAAATTGAGTTATTCAAAGTCCTATGTGATCGTTGTGAGCATGGATACTTGAGTTTGTGATTAGAAGTTGTGAGGAACCTTCAGTTGAGGAGAATTTGAGCTCAAAGCTGCTGCCTTTGCTTGGTTTTATTGTTAGTATTGCATGTTATTGTTGTGGTTGTTTTTACGCCTCAGATCATATTCAATTTTGGAACACAAGTTCGAGGGGTAGCTTAGGATCTTTTGACGGAGTTAATTTTGGATTTCTGGTGTGGGTCCCATATTCCTATTTTGACTCAATTTTGGGTCGATTTACAATTGTTATGATTTTAGTGTCAAAACATCTGTACTGACAGTATATTATCAATAATTTGAAAGTTTGGGGTGTTGTGAGGCATTTCATATGTGAATAGCTCATATGTGGTGGATTCAGAGTGCTTGTGTTTAGCTTTGAGGGTAGGCTTCAGTCAACTTTCTTGATTGAACTTCTTAGATAATGCCTAGTATAGATTTTATGTCGGATACTATTTGCCTGGCATTTAGCTTTCCTATTTTTTCTTGATTCTATAGGAGCCTTGGACTTATTGTGGGTGTTAGGATCCTTATTATAGATTGTAGCTTCACTCGTGAAGTAAATGATCTTGTTATTCCTTGTTTGGAATTATTTGTGGTTGCCTTAGACTAGGCTGGACATTAGATGCTTTAGATTGTGTTTTATCGTCTCCTTGTTATAGTTTGATCCCTCTAGGGATTGTTTTGGGTTGTTCTTCTTGCATTGATTCTTGTGACCTTGGTGGCTCGTCATAGCTGTGGGTTGGTCCTAGATGTGCCCAGTGTGGGACTAGAGCGGTGTGATTGGGGTAGGGCGTTGTCCATGGAGTTTGCTCCCTCTTCTATTAATTGGAAATCTCTTCTCAATCCCTTTGCTTGTTGATTAGAGGTGGGCATGTTGTATCCTTATTGAGCTTATGATTATATTGTTGGGCCTGAGGCCGTGTGTGAGGACCAATTAGATCCTAGGTTAGTACTCTCTGCTTTGGTAGTGTGGTTTCATTGGTTGTATAATCATTCGATTTTGAGTGCCTTGTTTGAATGCTAGTGATGGCATGCATGCATTGCATTGTTTGCTCATTCTCACAGATTTTATGGTATGATGCTAGCCCATGTATTTGCATATTCATCGTTCATGACGAGATACTATTTTTCTTGATTTTTATTCTAAACTGGTTTTAATGGGAGTGGTACCACCTGTTTCACTTGACTTACTGATTTTTGAGATTACGTGGTGTCAGGGATGTGCTTCTTTCCTACTTGAGATATTAAAGGCATCTGGGATGTCCTCAGTTTTCACATGACTACCTGGCGCGTCAATGCCCTTTTCTTGCTTGCTTTTGGTTTTACTGACACCCATGGGTCATTCTTTCTAGCTGGGCGACTTATCTCCTTCAGAGTGGACTAGCTGGCTGGGCAGCCTTGATACCAGAGATCCTCTTTAGAGTTGACACGCTCTCGGGTCACTCTTGCTAGCACGACAACTTACGTCCTTAGGACTGAACTGACTGGTTGGGCGGCCTGGATTGATTTGTCTCTTTTGCTAGATGGGCTGAGAGTTGACTTGTAACACCTCAGATTTGAGAAAGGCTAGAAAGGGGTCCAACGGGCAACTCATATGCCCAAAAGTGGACCATGGAACCCTAATGGAGGCCCAAATGGGCCGTGAAGGGGACCACAATCCGTTAATGGGCTCGTGGTAGGTTCCCAGAACTTGCTTGGGCAAGCTTTACCTTGACGGACGCCTAGATGGGCCGTGGTGAGGTTGAGGGGCCATCAAAGGGGTCGTGAAGTGGGTCACACAGAAGGGGTTTCACCCCTAGCTACTAGTCAAGGACTACAAATGGATAAATGGCCCGTGATACCTTAAACGAACCATGAAGTCGTTTGTGAAGGGGTATAGTGAAGAGTGTCATACAAAGCTCCTTCACGATCCGCTAGATGGGCCATGGTAGCCTAGACGAGTCGTGAAGGCCTCCGTTAACCCAGGCCGTCAACTTTTAATTCAGGGGTTTTGGGTGTTTTCCCAATTGTTTTAACTCAAGACTACGTTGTTTTACATTCTACCCAAAACCCAATATAAAGGTTTAGACCCCTAAAATTACCCAATTCAATTCATTCTCTCAATTTCCCAAAATAAGAACAAGTTCATCCTTCCCAAATATTTCTCTCTCTAAGGAAGAAAAAGAAGTCAAGTTAGGGTTTCAAGATCAAGTCTCCAATCCTCCATCGCTTGTGGGATTTGAACTGCAAGGTATGACAGTTTTCATATATGGAGCTCTTTCCTCCATAGAGTTCCTAAATTCTCCAATTTACTAAGCTAGAAATCCCCAATTCAAGTTAGGGTTTTCTTTTATGTCATGGGTTCCTTTCAATGTTGATTCAATTGATAGTTTTATGAACTATTATGCATGAATTGAGATAATTTTATGATTTTAAGATGAATCCCCATGAACCCATGCATACCCCATGTCTAAGCTATGATGATATAATGTGGGTTTTGAACTATGAAAGATGAGTTAATGAAGATATGCATGTTCGTTATGAAAGTGATGAAAATGATTTAAGATTGCTTTAAGAGTGAAGTATAAATGTTGTTTTTGTTGTTGTTGTGAAAGGATTTCTCACATACTACTCAATACATGCATGTGAAAAGGTTTTCTCACAAAAGGATTCTTAGAGTTGAAAGGTTTTCTCAACTAACTTAGAATCAAGTTTTAAGAGCTATTCTAAAGAAACCTAGCTTGGATTGGCTATTTGATGTGCCTTTCATGAAATATAAGTCAAGTAAAGAATTATGACTATTACATGGGATTTATGCTTAGCACCGAGAGGATATTGAGATGGAAAATCTCCTGTAGCTAGAGTCCAGGTTTCTAGTAGCAATTTCCTTATCCCATAACTATGTGCCATTATAGTATGATTGTCTTAGATAGACAATGATTGTATTAGATAGACAATGATTGTCTTAGATAGACATTAGCTAGTGGATCCACATAACCTAGAAGTTAGGGTTCTTTCCTTGGCAAGTAAGGACACCCTTTTTCGTTGGGATTCCATGTTATAGTTCACATGGTCTCTATGTCGGTTAAGGCTAATTTCCACACTAATGATGAACTAAGGTTACTTCAAAAAGTATCTCACAAGTGTTCAAAGATGAGTTTTACTTGCATTTGATCATGATTACTATGATGTTTTCTAACCTCTTTCTTATGGTTTTAATTTGGTCTTTGCATGGCATGAAAGGTCCTTTTTAGCATGATTTTTATAACTCTATGCATTGCTACCATACTTGATACATTATTGTACTAACACATACTCTTGCCTACATTCTTTCTCAAATGTAGGGTTTGAAGGTCTTATTCTGCATTCCTGAGGCTAGAAGTCACTTTGGTTGTATTGAGTAGTGGTGAGTCCTCATGTTCTGAGGACCGAACCTTTTATTGCTTCCAGTCTTTATTTTTAACTGTTGTATGTGATGCCAGGGTTACGTCCGAATCACTCTTGATGTAATAGATGGCTTTTGAGTCTATGTAGACTTTCACTTCATTTTTACAAACTCTTTATGATATGAATTGTCTTTTAAAATCTCTTGATTTTCTATTATCTTGTTTATGCATGCTAAGTGGCTTGTTTAGGGCCTCTCTTGGTCCTATATGCCATGTTACGCCTAGGGTATACTTTGGGTCGTGACATGACTGGAGTCTTATGTTTATGGTTTCGGATGGTCACAGATGGTACTGCTGCTCTCCCTGCATTCATATGCATTACCTATCACCAGTATACTTGTTTTTTAGTAACCTTTGGTTTATGGGGAACAACTGAGTTATGTTTGTTGTTTGTACCTTTCGGGCTTATGGGGTCCGATTAGGTTATTGTTTGACTATATTCTATTCTCTTCTATTGTTTTATTGTTACCTCGTAGGTTTTGACTTTAGAATTGTAGTTGTGGATCCTCTTGACACTAGATAGTTGACTTGGTATTTTAGTTGCTTGCGATCTAGGTATGCTCTTGACTCGGCTTCTTACCTCTTGTTTCCTATTTCTATTCTTTATTTCCTATCTACTTTAGTATATCCTATTTAGTTACTTTTGATATGCTTTCCTTATTACGTTCCTACATTCTTTCTTTTATTTGTTCATTATGAATTTTTTCTCTATTATCAAATAATATTATGAGTAGTGAGTTTGATGGGCCCTTTTGTAGAATTAATGAATTTGTTTTATGTTTTTCTATAATTGAATCATTCTTATTATGTTTATAAGTTTAACTACACATTTATTGTAGTTAATTAATTGAAGGGCTCCTGATTAACAATGTCATTCTATTTTGTTGATCATGAGGAGACTATTATGTTTTGGTTGAGAACATCACTTCGAGCGTTAAGTTATTAATGAATGAAATTTTAAAATGAAGATTAAAGATAACAAAGCTTTGGCACAATCTAAGTGAATAGATTAATTGGTCAGCTAATAAGGTTCATTCAACTGAAAACATTGGAAAATTACTATACTTGGTCGAAAGATATTTGTGGTAAGAAAAGATCCATGTTCGAGAGAGATTATTTTGAAAAGATTATTGATTTACCCTTTTTGTTCCTACTGATCAAATTAAATTAAATCAATTTAAAATTTACCCTCTAGATTCTGACTTCTACTCATCAAACTAAATACTTGAGAAAGGTAAGAATCACTAAAACTAAAATTCAAATTTTACCCTCTTGACTCCTACTCATCAAATAATATTAAATAAAATTCCAGATTTACTCTCCTAGCTCCTACTCATCAAATTAAATGCTTAGAAAATACAAGAACTAAAAGTAAAAAAATTTCCTCTAAGCTCCTACTCATCAAAGTAAATTAAATAAAATTCTAATTTTACTCTCTTAGCTTCTACTCATTAAATGCTTTAAAAATATCAGTAGGACTAAAATTTAAAATATATCCTTTTTGACTCCTATTCATCTAATTAAATCAAATAAAATGTTGTGAAGAATGAGAGAAACTACTAATCCTCCCGGACCCTATTCATCAAGGCATAATGTATTACCAAAATCTTGAGAATTCTCATATACATACAAATTTCTTCACTCTCCCTTTTTCTCCAATCCTCTTTCATTTCCATTCTCAAACAAACAAGTTATCAACTTCACTGTAAGTTTATTCATCAAATCTCTATTTTTTTTGTAAAGAAATAAAAGTCAAGTTCTTATTTGTTTCCATCAATCTAAGAGTGATCTTTTTATTTTTTGCTTGATTGTGGGGTTTTTTTATCTGATGGTTTGAGGTTTGATTTATTTATAAAGTTTTGATCTTTATGGTGAATGATTCATCATTTTTTATTCTAGACTAGTCGTGGACTGTAATAAACAAGTGACCATCATTGTTGAAGAGATGACGGGAAATAGAAAGAAGACATCAATAGAATCTAGTGAAAATTGTGAAGTAAGTGCTTATCTAGGAAAAATTTTCAGTGGCTCAATGAGAAAAACCAGCCAAGATCTATGCGGCATAGAAAACATGTAAATTATCTAAGTGATGAAGAAGAAGATGCTTCTTAGCGATTTAAGGGGGTTGTATACCTCTCTCCTACTACGGAGTCTGAGGTGCAACATTTTTCCTCTGAAGAGAGCTTGCAGAACAGAGAGCATGAAGCTGAGACTGCAAAAGGAAGTGTTGATCTTCCTTAGATATATGGCTTTCTACTATGACTGAGTCGAAAATATTTGAATATGCAGATCCAGATTTTAGCGATTTTGACAAGGACAAGGACAAGGACGAGTCCTGTTTTAAGGTTGGGCAAGTATGGGTTGGGTGCCATGCCCAAATTCTATGTAGTCCTCAGGAATCTTGTCCTGGCATACCCTGGCATCCAGAGTATCATAGGCAGCCCATACTTGTCCTATCTTAAAGCATGACTCTTCCTTTTCCTTGTCAAAATTGCTAAAATCTAGATCTGCATATTCAAATGTTTTTGACTCAGTCAAAGTAGAAGGCCCTACATCTGAAGGAAGATCAATACTTCCTTTTTCAGTCTCAGCTTCATTCTCTGTGTTCTGCAAGCTCTCTTCAGAGGACAAATGCTGCACATCCGACTCTTTAGTAGGAGAGTGATATCCAAACCCCTTCAATCGCTTAGAAACATCTTCTTCTTCATCACTTAGATAATTGACACGCTGTCTACGCTGCTGGTTTTCCTCAATGAGACACTGAAAATTCTGCCCAGGCAGATCAACACTTGTTTCACAATTTTCACTAGATTTTATTGATGTCTTCTTTCTGTTTCCCGTCATCTCTTTAGCAATGATGACATCTTCTTTGTTGTAGTACATGACTAGTCTAGAATGAAAAATGATATATTATTCACCATAAAAATCAAAACATTATACAGAAATCAAATCCCAAACCATCAGATAAAAGAACCCCACAAACAAACAAAAACGTAATAGACCACTCTTTGATTGATGGAAACAAACAAGAACTTGACATTTTTTTCTTTAAAAAGAAATAGAGAATTGATGAAGAAACTTATAGTGAAGTTGATAAGTTGTCTGTTTGAGAATGCAAATGAAAGAGGATTGGAAGCAAAGGGAGAGTGAAAAAAATTGTATATATAAGAAAGGTCTCAAGATTATGTCTTAATGAGTAGGATCCAGGAGTATTAGTAGTTTCTTACAATTCTTTACAACATTCTATTTGATTTAATTTGATGTGTAAGAGTCACGAGGATAAATTTTAAACTTTATTTGATTTAATTTGAAGAGTAGGTGTTAGAAGGATAAATTTCAAATTTCAGTTCTTATGATATTTTCTTAAGCATTTAAGTTGATGAGCTAATATAATAAAATTAGAATTTATTTAATTTAATTGAATGAGTAGGAGCCAAGAGAGTAGGTTTTGAATTTTAGTTTTAGTGATATTTTCTCAAGTATTTAATTTGACGAGTAAGAGTTGTTTACATCCCTACTTTATTCAAATAGGGCGAAAAATCGTGGTAACTCAAAAAATAATATAATTCATTCAATTATATTAAAATTTAAAAGAATATTAAGAATAAAAAAGTTTTAAAAAAGTCGCCACCTAATTTTGGGAAAAACTAGGTAACCAATTAATTAATTACAAAAGAAAATATCAACGAAACCAATCGATTCTAGGTAAGGGTTCAAGTAATTTCAAAGGGAAGGTGTTGGACATCCTTCGAAATCCACAACTGTGGGTCCCGACTATTTTTTTTTTCTTTTTCAAATTGAGGAAGAGATAATAATAATGTACAAGTATAATAAGCATGAGATATACGCAAGTCATAAAATAAAATAATAATATAAGAAACGGCCTAAGGTTTGCCTAAAGCCAATAATTTACGGTAATGAATCAAAAAATATTTTTTGAAGTTCATTCGAATAGCTTCAACGGGAAGCAACTCCAGGTTCTTGTAAAGACACTTAGTAAAAGTGTTCATAATGGATTAATTTGAATAAAAGAAATGAAAGAAATATTAATTTAAAAATAAAACCCGTCTTATTAATATGGGAGACCTTGGAAATCAACGGTAATTTCTTCATCGGTCAATTTTAACTTGTAATGTATGAAAAAAATATAAATGCACACATGTCAAAATAATGAAAAATGCACGGTGGCAACCATATCTAAAAGACAAAATGACAATTTATATGTTGAATAATAAATAAAATAAAAGCACTGTGACAATATATCAACAATGATGTTCTGAGTTTGAAATAAAAATCAAAATAAAATCAATCAAATATGAAATGAATCAACCAATAATAAAATAAATCAAAACAAAGAAAGAGAGGTATAATTTGCCAATAATTATAAAAAATGTGAACAAAGCATCATGAAAAACTTAGTCATTACTAAAGCATTTTTTAATCAGCAAAAATAAAAATAACAATAATATAATATGCAGCAAATTAGCAGCAACAATAACTTAATATCTAAAAAAAATCAATAAACAATGAAATCAATGCAAACCCCAAAACAATTATAAGTGGAAATACACTTAGGTAGAATTAACAACAATAAAGAAGCTGAAAAAGAAACCTACATAGATATAAAAATACAAAATTAAAAGGGTTACCGAAGTGTTGCTTTTTCGAGCAGATCTGAAAGTGAAAGGCTTGTAGGAGTTGCTGGTTTATTCTTTTGGATCTGGCGGCGTGCTCCAATAGTCGGCGTTGTGGGTCCTATTCGCCATTAATGGCTTTGTTGTGCGAGCTCGGAGGTCGTTGCTTGCCGGAGCTAAAGGCTCACTGGTTCACTAGAAAAGAGAGAAAAATGAAGGGAGGGTTTTGGGTTGTTTGGGGACTGAAAATGGTAGCAAGTTTGGGGTTTGTTTGTTTGGGTGGTTGATTGGTTGAGCGGTGGTTGTTTGGCGATGGAGAAGATGGGTTGTTTTCTGGTTGATTCAATGGCGTGAGGGAGATGGTTTGGGGACTGTTGATGGTGGTTTCGGCTGGTTGTCACCGAAAAAAAATGGGGGCTTTGGGTGGCGGCTGTTCTTTTAGAATAGGATAGAAAAATATTTTAGAGTTTTTCTCCTCTAGCAAATGTCCCACCACTCACTTTATTTTTTGACCTAATAAAAACTTAAATAGACAATTGTTATACAATGGGCTCAAATCGTGGGCTCAAGACTGTGACCCAAAATTGTTGGTTAATAAAATATATGTGTATACCATTCTATTGGAATAGGATAATTGATCAGTTGATTAATTCAATTAGTTAGTCAAGATAATTAGCTTTATTTTAAGTTGATTAGAAAGTTAGTTAGGTTGTCAGATAGTTAGTTAAACTTGTCAGTGATCAGTTAGATCTAGAAGCTGTATATATATACATGTAGTGTAGCTGATGTATAGTCAAGTGTGATAAATGAAAGTTTCAGGTTTCATCTAAATATCTCTGTAAAATCTACATGGTATCAAAGCTATGAACTGCTAATCAGTCAGTTCAATACGATCCTGTTGTAATTCAATTCGGTCATTGAAGAACCAGAGAGATGGGAGATGCTGAAGCTGCCACCATTGATGCATCACAAAATGTTACAGTTGAAACTATCGATGATGTCGATCGAAAGAGAAACCATCCACTTCACCTTCATCACTCAGATACTCCTGCTAGTGTGCTCACCACTGTGCAGCTTACAGGAATGGAGAATTACTCTCTATGGAGCAGATCCATGTTGATTAACCTTCGAGCCAAGAGTAAGTTGGGGTTTGTGTTGGGAACTTGCAAGAAGAGTGCTTATCAAGGTGAATTGGAAGAGCAATGGGAGAAGTGCAATGCATTTGTACTTGCTTGGATCATGAACACTGTGTCGAAGGAGCTGCTCAGTGGGATTGTTTATGCTACAGATGCAGCCATGGTGTGGACAGATCTGAAAGAGAGATTTGATAAGGTTGACGGATCGAGAAGTTATCAACTGCACAGGGAGATTTGCACGATTCATCAAGGTAATTCGACAATTTCAACTTATTTCTCGAAATTGCGATTGTTGTGGGATGAGTTTGATGCACTGGTTTCTCCACTTTCATGCAAATGCGATAAATCTAGAACTTATGTTGATCACCTAGCTTGTTTGAGGCTCTTTGCTTTTTTGATGGGATTGAATGAAGTGTATGGTCATGCACGAAGTCAAATCCTGATGATGAACCCTCTACCTACTGTTGGAAAAGCATATGCTATGTTGATGGCAGATGAAGGCCAACGTATGACTGCAAGTTCACATACAGTGGGGGGTATTTTGGATCCAGATCCAACTGCTCTGTATGCAGGGAAAGGAATTCTAGATCCAACTGCATTATATGCAGGGAAGGGGAATTATTAGAGAAAATTTCAGGATAAAAGGAAGAATTGGGATCAAATATGTGATCACTGTAAATTGCAAGGCCACATCAAGGAGAATTGTTTTAGGTTAATTGGATATCCTGTTGACTGGAAGTTCAAGAAGAAGTCAGCAACACCACCAGCAACTCAAGTTCAGAATAATAAGCAACAGGAGATGGCAAATCATGCAAATTCTACCAGATATGATGATTCTGATTATGCATTTGGCCCTTTGCTCCAAAAGAAGAACATGTATCACAAATATAAGCACATGATGGACAAGGAGGAAGCAGGATCAAGCTCCAAAGGTGCAATGGATATGGCAAACATGGCAGGTATAATTTCAAAACCCAAAGCATTATCAGTGACAACTAGAGAAACAGAAAAGGGAGATAGATGGATAATGGATTCAGGTGCTACATGCCATATGACATCCAAGCTCAATAAATTGACATCTGCATCTAGTTGTCTAGGCAGGAGGGTGCATTTACCTAATGGTGAATCTACGTCTGTGTCTTATGTTGGTAAATGTGAGACTATTGATGGCAATGTGTTGAATAATGTTTTAGTGGTACCTGCATTCAAGCATGATCTTATTTCAGTATCACAGATTACAAGACAATTGAAATGCTCAGTTAACTTCTTTCCTGAGTTTTTTGTTCTTCAGGACCTCTCCAATGGGAAAGTAAAGGGGATTGGTAAAGAGATTGATGGACTCTACTACTTCCCTATTCAGAACCCATGTGGAGAATGAAGGAATGATGATATGGTGTCCCTCACTCAACAATCAGATGCACACAAGCTCCTTTGGCATTACAGGCTAGGACACCCTTCAATAAAAGTCTTGAAATATGTAACTCTAGGAAAGGAGAATATAGACATTACTGCATGTAATAAATGTTCAATATGTCCCCTTGCAAAGCAAACCAGATTGCCTTTCCACTCAAGTATATCTAGAGCTGTTGAGGTTTTTGACTTGCTTCACTTAGATGTTTGGGGACCATATAGGACTGCTACTCATAATGGTTGTAGATTTTTTCTGACAATTGTTGATGATAATTCAAGAATGACCTGGTTGTATCTGTTGAAAATGAAGAGTGATGTCTTCCAAGTTCTAAAGTTTTTTTTTGCTTTAGTTCAAACTCAGTTTAACAAGCATGTCAAAAGGATAAGATCAGATAATGGCACAGAGTTCTTTAATAATGAATGCAGTACTTTGTTTAAGTCTCTTGGTATTATTCATGAAAGTAGTTGTCCTCACACTCCACAGCAAAATGGAGTGGTGGAGAGAAAGCACAGGCACATACTTGAGGTAGCAAGGGCATTAAGATTTCAAGGTGCTATTCCCATCAGATTTTGGGGAGAGTGTGTATTAGCTGCTGTTTATCTGATTAACAGATTACCTACTAAAGTTTTGAAGGGACAAACTCCTTATGAGAAATTCAATGGCCATAAGACAAATCTTGATCATCTCAGGACAATAGGCTGTCTATGCTATGCAACTAAAATGGTTAAGCCTGATAAGTTCACTCCTAGAGCTGAGGCATGTGTTATGATGGGATACTCAGCAACTCAGAAGGGTTATATTCTGTACAGTCTGTCTCAGCAGAAGTTCTTGGTGAATAGAGATGTTGTTTTCAAGGAGGATGTATTTCCCTTTTATAAGATGACCAACACACAACCACCAGTATTCTCAGAAAGTAATTGTCCTCCCATGATTGATGATGAACTTGATAAGACACCTATGTCCATAGAAGATTTGACTGTTGAATCCTTTGAGCATGATGATTCTTATGTGGAAAATATTACCAATGATCAACCAGGTATAGCTGAAGAAAATACAGAGAATGAGGATCATGCAGATGTTGATGAAAGAGCCCAGGCAGGAGGAAGTAGACAGTCTTCCAGGGTTTCTCATCCCCCCATTTGGATGAAAGACTATGTTACTCAAGGGTCTAAGCCATCTCACCCTTTTTCTCAGAGCAACTATGTGTCTTATGATGGTGTCTCTCCTCAATATAAGGTTTATTTGTCTCAGTTTTCCACAGAGACTGAACCTAGGAACTATGAAGAAGCAATAAAAGACACTAGGTGGATACATACCATGCAACAAGAGATTCAAGCATTAGAAGAAAATGGTACTTGGGAGATAGTTCAATTGCCAACAGGAAAGGCTGCTATAGGATGCAAATGGGTGTTTAAAATCAAGTATACGGCTGATGGTAAGATTGACAGATTCAAAGCAAGATTAGTAGCTAAAGGTTATAGTCAGACTGAGGGGATTGACTATCAAGAAACCTTTTCACCTGTAGTGAAAATGGTGACTGTTAGGGCAATCATAGCCTTAGCTGCTGCTGAGAACTGGAAGATTTTTCAGATGGATGTATTCAATGCTTTTCTACAGGGTGATTTGTCTGAGGAGGTATATATGGAACTGCCTAAGGGATTTTGTGGTCAGGGGAAGAATAAACATTTTGTCTGTAAACTTGTTAAGTCACTCTATGGACTTAAACAAGCATCAAGACAATGGAATGCCAAGTTGACAGAGGCTTTCTTTGATTCAGGCTATACACAGAGTCACCTAGATTATTCTTTGTTTACTAAAAGGAGTGGATCTAGCTTGGTAATAATCTTGGTATACGTTGATAATCTGTTGATTACAGAAAATGACATTGAGTTAATAGAAGAAACCAAGTGTGTACTGCACAGTTATTTCAAAATTAAAGATCTAGGAGAGCTTAAATATTTTTTGGGAATTGAGTTCCTTAGATCCAGCAAAGGTTTTGTTATGAACCAAATGAAATATGCTTTGGAGTTGATAGCTGAAGCAGGGTTGGGAAATGCTAAACCAAATTTGACACCACTAGAATGCAACATAAAGTTGACCAATGTAGAGTTTGATCAAGATATCAAGACTACTGACATTTTATTTGAGGATGTTTCTAGATACCAAAGGCTTATAGGTAAGCTGCTTTATCTTACCAACACAAGGCCGGACATAGCCTTTGCAGTACAGACCTTAAGTCAGTTTATGCAACAACCAAAAATGTCACACTGGATTGCTGCTCTAAGGGTGATAAAATACATTAAACTGGAACCAGGAAAGGGACTGTTGATGAGCTCAGATCACAGGCCTCACTTAACAGGCTACTGTGATGCAGATTGGGCTGCTTGTTCAAATACAAGAAGATCTGTTACTGGTTTTGTATTGAAGTTTGGTGATTCGCTCATTTCCTGGAAATCCAAGAAGCAAAATACTATCTCTAGGAGCTCTGCAGAGGCTGAGTACAGGAGTTTGGCTAGTTTGACAGCTGAAGTAGTATGGGTTGCTGGCTTGTTTAGGGAACTGAATGTAAAACTGATTGAACCATCTTCTATTTTTTGTGATAGCAAGGCTGCTATACAAATTGCTGCAAACCCAGTGTTTCATGAACGTACTAAACACATAGAGATTGACTGTCATTTCATTCGAGAGAAGATTCAGAAAGGACTCATCAAGACAACCTACATCAACACTAAAGACCAACAAGCTGATTTGCTTACTAAGGCTTTGGGAAGGACACAACATGAATTTTTACTAGACAAGCTTGGAGTATTGAACTTGTTCAGTACATCCAGCTTGAGGAGGAGTATTGGAATAGGATAATTGATCAGTTGATTAATTCAATTAGTTAGTCAAGATAATTAGCTTTATTTTAAGTTGATTAGAAAGTTAGTTAGGTTGTCAGATAGTTAGTTAAACTTGTCAGTGATCAGTTAGATCTAGAAGCTGTATATATATACATGTAGTGTAGCTGATGTATAGTCAAGTGTGATAAATGAAAGTTTCAGTTTCCATCTAAATCTCTCTGTAAAATCTACACATTCCTATTCGTATTTAAAGGTATTTCTAGACTGTGCTAAAAAACACCAAAATGAATATTAATAAAAGTAACAAATAAAATGAATATTAACTAGTGTAACAAATGAAATGAATGACATGTCATAAATGCAATTTAACAAAAAATAATGATTTAATCAAACTGGAAAAACATATGAACATATTAAACCGACTGTGAAAAAAAACTGTAATCAAAATTAACTGATAAAAATTCTAAAATTTTGAGAAATAAGGATAAATATCGATAAACTTATTTAAAATTATATAAAAAAATATATTTTGAACTATTAAATGAATAAAACTTAAAAGTTATGAATTTTGAATGTCAACAACTATCCCTTTCGTTGGATATGATTGATGAAAGAAATCATGGACAAAGAAAATTGAAAATTCAATTTTGGCCGAACACATGACCTTCATATAAAAGTGTGGTTTGAATGTGATGGAAGTCGCTCAATTTGCTTTCAAAAGGTTCCACGTTGTGTTGCATCCTTGTTGATGTAGTCCACACATGTGGCTTAATTGAGATGCATCCTTTTGGATGTTCTCGAAAAAACAAATATAAAATTCATTAGTAGAGCATAAATTAAAGAAAAGGGTAGCATCCCTTTCGATACTTTCTACCATCTTCTTTGCATGTTTTTGTGGATACACTATTATCTTTGTGATTCGAAGTCCTTCTTGCTTCAAAACCCCTGCATGTTCACAACCTTCATTTGATTGTTGAAGTGTGGGGTGAGTTTATTAAAAAGCCAAACATATCCATTGACAGGATATGAGTGTTGTGACAAAATGATTGTCAGTCCATTTGATAGGAAAAATGTGAATCCATTAATAGGATATTTGGCAAAATAAAAACATGTTCGTTAATAGGACGCATGAGAATCCATCAATAGGATATTTTGCGATATAACTCTTTGTCCATTGGTATGACAAATAAGAAGGATCTATCAGTAGGATATATCAGGCAGAATAAATGCATGTCCATCAGTGAGATATTTGAGATTCCTTCAATAGGATATATGTTGATCCATAATGTCATGACCCAAGCCGCCGTGATTAGCACCCACACTAACCCTCCGGTTGGAGAACCATTGCTACAACCCAACTAAACAATACGAACCAAAACACATACATTTAAAGATGCGGAAAAGGTTTAAATAATTAATTTAAAAGCTGTGTTCCCATAAACTCATCAAGTTATCAAAAACAAACATAAACAAGCGAAAACTCAACCCCTAAAACCTGAAAGTCATTGTACAAAAACTTCTAACTAAACGGTCTAAGGGGATACAATTCCCAAAGCAACTAAACAAAAAGTAAAGAGTCTGAAAGGTATAAGTCTGAAGGAAATAAACTAAGATCCTAGATGAATCCATGGTAGCCTGAAGGAACTGGCTCACCCTTGAACATGAAAAGTCAGTGATCTCCTAGCTGAGGTCTCTCAACAGCCGCCTGAAGATGCCCTATAATCAACAAAGAAAGAGCAAGTGCAACATCATTACACAAAACAACGGTGTACTGGTAGGATCACGTGGCTATTTCAGTAAGTGAGACATACACAAGTAACTACAACATAGTAAACTACACATATACAGAAAAAATAACAATCTACCAGTTCATGCTCAATATATCAGTTTCACAATATCAATCTCAAATGCAACAATCAATGATGGTTCTTTCATGGAACCCACACTCAAATTGTTAGTGTGTTAGAACGTGACACCCCATCGAATTATGTGTCAGAATGTGACACCCTATTCAATATGTATCGAAGTCTGACACTCGATCCAATATGTGTCGGAACGTGACACCTGATCTAATTAGCCACAACCACAACCACAATCAGCACCACAATGAATGATTTACACACTTGTATTGTACAATCGGGTAACATGTTCATTGCATGCTACATAATCCCAAATAGTCATTTCTTTAGATTAATTTAATCTTTCCCTATTCACCTACATACATGAATACAATGGAGAAATTAGCAGGAATATATATGTAACATCCTGCATATTGAAATAACTAGGAAGACGCCAATAATTGGAAATAGTCATTTTTGGGAAGAATGAAAATCTGGAAATTTTGTTAAGTTAGAATAAGTTGAATTTTGGTCAACTTAAAACGGCCATAACTTCTAACTAAAGATGATTTAGGTGTACTTCCAGATATGGTAGGAAATCTCTTGGAATGATCTTTCCAACGCCGCTGAGTTTGTGCGATTCCGAGTTCTTATGAGTGAGTTATGCCCTTTGGAAGTTGGGCGGTTGGAATTAGGAAAATCCAATCCGGATTTTTAAAGGGTAGTTTGGTCTTTTCCTTTCCCAATTATGTTATTTCATTTTTGGTAATTCAGTTAGGGTCTAATCAGAATTAGATCAGTTTACGCTTTTACCAAAATACGCTAGGGCTTGGAGAAGAGGAGAAAAGAGGAGAAAGGAGAAGAACGTTCAAGATTCATCGATTTCGTCAAGGATAGCTTGTGGATTTCATCGGGGGTGATCCCTAAAAGGTATGTGAGATCACATAGCATTGGGTTAGTTCACCCACACGCCAATCATGATTTATTTCAGCGAATTTAAGTTCTTGAAAGCTTAGAAATTGAGTTCTTGATGGGTTTGTTGAAGTTCTATTAAATTCTTGATTCGTTGAAATCATTGAGGAGTTGTTTGATCCCAATCCGTGATTTTAGGTTTGATTTTGGGTAGAATCTTATGTACTTTGAACATATAATCGATTCTAAGTATCTGGGGAAAGAACCCATGGAGTCTAGAGGGTTTAGAGCTGGAAAACGAAGAAGAAATTTAGTTGGTCAAAATTTGGCAGTGCCTCCGCGTCGCGGAGCTAGTCCCCAATTTTGGGAAAAGTCGTTTCGTATCACGGAGCGGTCACAGGCCGTTCTGCCTCAAAATTTATTTTCAAAACCAAAATTTAAATGCTTCTCCGCGTCACAGACCCACCCTCAAACAGTGAAATTTTAATCTTTTCTCATGTTTAGCTATCTAAAATCATTTTTAAACATCATGAGATCTTTCGTATCACAAATCACAATCCTTGAATCCATAATTCAATTCAAGGAAAGTTAAGAGTCAAGTTAGAAGTTATGAAGCAAGTCAAGAGAAGTTCTTTAAAGTTTTCAAAAGTCTTTCACAAATGTTTTAACTTTGTTCTAAGACTTAAGTTTTAAGTTAAGCAAAGAGTAAAGATTTGAAGTTCATTTCTTCAAAGAAGTATATGGGGACTATGTATTCCCAAAGAGTTTAAAATGTTTTCACATTTGAGCAAAAAAGGGAACATCGATTCCAAGAGAGCTTTTAAGCTAAGTTTTTGAGTAATTATCTCAAATCAAAGAAAGAAGATTGTTTTAAAAACATATGAGCTAAGTATATTTTGGGAGTAGTATTGAGTACTGATATGGAGATGCGAGTTCATATTAACTCAACTCCCCATAAACCATGTAGCCATCATGGGTAGTAAATGATCATACTTTTTAGATGACTTCTTAAGATGCTTTTAGCATAAGCTAGTGGATCCACTAAGTTAAGCATTCTATATGACGACAAAGTATAAGACAGTTCTGGCAGCGTGGGCAAGACGTTGTATCACCACTTAGGCTCATAGTGGTGGTTGTCGGTTAGAGAATCTCCCATAGAAACTATATTAGTTTATTATATGAGCAAAGTTGAGTTTGTTATTGCATTTTCTTTAACGAACCAAGTTGTTTTCCACTGTTTTAAAAGCTTTCTATATATTGCATATGTTTATTGCTTTATATTGAGTTAAGTTATTTAGGAGTTGAGTAAAGCCAAGGTAAGTGTCCCTTTTATATTCTTTCAAGCTTAAGTTGTGTTTAGCATTCCAACTCACATACTCATACATTCAATGTACTGATGCTAGTTGGCCTGCATCTTATTATGATGCAAAAGCAGGTAATCAGGATCAGCATCCAGCGCCTTGTTGATCCAGTTTGAGAACTCAGAGTCTTGTGGTGAGCCTTTTTGCTTCCGGAGGATCCCTTTTTATTGCTTTTAATTTTACTATTTGTTCATTAGGATGTCGTGGGCCTGTCCCGACATCCATCTCAGTTGCTTATAGGCTTCATAAACAGATAGTCAGTTAGTTAAATTCATTTGTCACTACTTTATTATTGGCTTATGTTTTGGAGACTTGAGGTTTCCATTTTGGGTAAGTTTGAATGTTTACTTAAAGACATTCTAACTTATTTCATAAGTTCCTTTTTAGAATATTTCTTGTGTTTCTTCCGCTGAGTAAGTAAGTCAGGCCAAGGGTTCACTTGGGGCCAGCAATGGTTCTCGAGTTCCAGCCACGTTCGGGTGTAAGATCGAGGCATGACAAACTTGGTATCAGAGCACAGAGTTCAAGAGTCCTAGGGAGTCTATGAAGGTGTGTCTGTAGAGTCCTAATTATCGGTGTGAAGCGCACTATATCTATAATTAGGAGGCTGCAACACTTAGGAATATTTCTTACTTCTTTCACATTCATTTTGTGCGTTAGAGTTTTATCTCTAAAACGTTTCCTTCTAATCCGTGCTTGCGCGTGTTTTCAAATAATCACACCTCCACGAAGAGTTGTCAGAGGTCGTCCTGCTAGGAGGAATCTTGAAGAGCAGGAGTTACCAAATGCACCTGAAGTGCAACCCCAAGGGGAAGTTACCAATGCTCAGTTCAGAGAAGCCATAAGGATGTTAAGTCAAGTTGTGACTAACCAGGTTGGGCAACAAAGAGGAGCTCGACAAGAAGAGGCTGGCACTTCAAGGATTCGTGAGTTCTTGAGGATGAATCCTCCAAGTTTCACTGGTTCAAGCACTTCTGAGGATCCGAAGAACTTTGTTGATGAACTGAAAAAGGTGTTTGATGTGATGCATGTTGCTGATACTGAGAGAGTTGAGCTAGCTGCATATCAACTGGAGAATGTTGCGAGGACTTAATTTGATCAGTGAAAACGGGGTAGAGCTGAGAATGCACCACGTGCGAGTTGGGCCTGTTTTGATGAGGCTTTCTTGGGGCATTTCTTTCCCTGAGAACTGAAAGAGGCTAAGGTACGGGAATTTATTACTCTTAAGCAGGATTCCTTAAGTGTTCATGAGTATGGGTTGAAGTTCACCCAATTATCCCGTTATGCTCCGGAGATGGTTGCGAACATGAGGAGTAGAATGAGCTTGTTTGTTGCTGGGTTGTCCCATCTATCAAGCAAAGAGGGCAGGGCAACTATGTTAATTGGGGACATGGACATATCAAGGTTGATGGTCTATGTGCAACAGGTTGAGGAAGAGAAACTGAGGGATAGAGAGGAATTTAGAAACAAGAAGGCTAAGACAGGGAATGAGTCTGGGCAGCAGAGAGGTAATGTGAATCATTCATACTTTCAGCAGAAGTAAAAGGGACCTGCTCAATCATCTTCTAGTGCACCTGCACCTAGAAAAAAATGAGAGTATAATGGCCAGAATTCGCAGAACTTCAGAGCTAGACCTGCACAGTCTCAGGGTAGTATAGCACAAGGAGGTAACTGGGCTCCTACATGTGCTAGGTGTGGTAGAACCCACCCAGGTAAGTGTCGTTATGGCCAGACATGTTGTTTCAAGTGAGGACAAGAGGGTCACTTCATGAAAGAGTGCCCAAAGAACATGCAAGGTAGTGGAAATCAGGGCAATAAGGCCCAATCTTCATCAGTTGATCCACCAGACAGGGCTGCACCTGGAGGAGCTACTTCCGGTACCGGCGGAGGAGCAAATCGCCGTTATGCGATCACTAATCGCCTAGAGCAAGAGAACTCTCTAGATGTTGTCACTGGTATGATCCAAGTCTTTGACTTTACTGTTTATGATTTGCTAGACCCAGGAGAGAGTTTATCTTTTGTAACTCCATATGTTGCTATGAATTTTGATGTTATTCCTGAGCAACTTAGTGAACCATTCAATGTTTCTACACCTGTTGGTGAGTCTATTCTAACAGAGAGAGTCTATCGTGATTGTCCCATTTTCGTCAATCAGAAGAGTACCATGGCTGATTTAATTGAGTTAGACGTGGTAAATTTTGATGTCATTCTTGGTATGGACTGGCTTCATGCCTGTTATGCCTCACTTGATTGTAGAACTCGAGTTGTCAAGTTCCAGTTTCCAAATAAGCCAGTGATAGAGTGGAAAAGTAGTTCAGCAGTACCTAAGGGTCATTTCATTTCATACCTTAAGGGGAGAAAGTTAGTGTCTAAGGGTTGTATCTATCACTTAGACCAAGTTAATGACTCTAGTGTTGAGATACCTCCCATTCAGTCAGCTCTTATAGTAAAAGAGTTTCCAGAAGTCTTTCTAGACGATCTTCCCGGAGTCCCTCCTGAGAGAGATAAACTTCCGTATAGACCTTCTTCCAGATAATCGTCCTATATCTATTCCGCCATATAGAATGGCATCAGCAGAGTTGAAAGAGCTTAAAGAGCTGTTGAAAGATCTTTTAGAGAAAGGTTTCATTCGACCAAGTGTCTCACCGTGGGGTGCTCCGGTCCTATTTGTAAGAAAGAAAGATGGTTCCCTTAGGATGTATATAGATTACCGCTAGTTGAATAAGGTTACCATCAAGAATAAGTATCCTCTTATGAGAATTGATGATCTTTTCGATCAGCTTCAGGGTGCTTCTTGTTTTACTAAAGTAGACCTCAGATATGGCTACCATCAGTTGAAAGTAAAGAAATGTGATATTCCAAAGACAACATTCATGACCCATTATGGTCACTATGAGTTTTTGGTCATGTCGTTCGATTTAACTAATGCACCAGCAACGTTCATGGACCTTATGAATAGAGTCTTCAAACCTTATTTAGATATGTTTGTTATCATCTTCATTGATGACATACTAATCTATTCAAGGAATGAAGAAGATCATGCTAGCCATCTCAGAATAGTTCTTCAGACTTTGAAGGATAAGGAGTTGTGTGCTAAGTTCCCGAAATGTGAGTTTTGGCTTGAGTCTATGGCATTCTTGGGCCACATAGTTTTGGTGATGGAATTAGAGTTGATACTCAGAAGATAGAGGCAGTGCAGAGTTAGCCTAGACCCACATCTCCAATGATATTATGAGTTTCTTGGGTTTGGCTGGATATTATAAAAGGTTCGTAGAGGGGTTCTCATCTATTTCATCCTCTTTGACCAAATTGACTCAGAAGACAATGAAGTTTCCAATGGTCTGAAGATTGTGAGAAAAACTTTTAGGAATTAAAAAAGAGGTTGACTACTGCCCCATTATTGACCTTACCAGAATGTACGCAAGGCTTTGTGGTGTATTGCGATGCATCTAGAATTGGTTTGGGTTGTGTATTAATGCAGAATGGCAAGGTTATAGCTTATGCCTCCAGACAGTTGAAAGTTTATGAGAAGAATTACCCAGCCGATGACTTAGAGTTGGCTGTTGTAGTGTTTGCTTTGAAAATATGGCGTCATTATTTGTATGGTGTTCATGTTGATGTATTCACTGATCACAAGAGTCTTCAATATGTGTTCACTCAGAAAGAGCTTAATCTCAGACATATGAGGTGGTTAGAATTACTCAAGGATTATGACATGATTATTCTTTACCACCCAGGTAAGTCTAATGTTGTTGCTGATGCATTAAGCAGGTTATCTATGATAGTACCGCCCATGTTGAGGAAAAAAAGAGAGAGTTAGCAAAAGATGTGCATAGATTTGCACGCCTGGGAGTCAGAGATATGGATTCCACAGAAGGAGGAGTAGTGGTGATGAATGGGGCTGAATCATAGTGTCAGAAGTAAAAGGCAAGCAAGACCAAGACCCTATTTTTCTTGAATTGAAGGCAAATGTTCATAAGTAAAAAGTATTAGCTTTTGAACAAGGGGGAGATGACGTACTGAGATATCAAGGTAGATTGTGTGTACCAATGGTGGATGAACTCCAAGAGAGGATCATGGATGAGGCTCATAACTCCAGATATTCCATTCATTCGGGTTCCATAAAGATGTATCGTGATTTGAAAGAGGTGTATTGGTGGAATAGTATGAAGAAGGGCATTGCATAATTTGTTGCTAAGTGCCCAATTTGCCAACAAGTTAAAGTAGAGAACCAAAGGCCCGGTGGTTTGGCTCAGAATATAGAACTTCCGGAATGGAAGTGGGAGATAATTAATATAGACTTCATCACAGGTTTACCAAGGTCTCGCAGGTAACATGATTCTATTTGGGTGATTGTCGATAGAATGACAAAATCAGCCCACTACTCATTCGGCAGAAGATTATGAGAAGTTGTATCTTCAAGAGGTGGAAGGACTTCATGGGGTTCCAGTCTCCATTATTTTAGACATAGGTTCTCAATTTACTGCACAGTTTTGGAAGTCATTCCAGAAAGGCTTGGGTTCAAAGGTAAACTTGAGTACTGCTTTTCATCCTCAGACAGATGGTCAAGCAGAGTGCACTATTCAGACCTTAGAGGATATGTTGAGGGCCTGTATGATTGATTTCAAAGGTAATTGGGATGATCACCTACCCCTTGTTGAATTTGCATACAATAATAGTTACCACTCTAGTATCCAGATGACCCCATATGAAGCTCTTTATGGGAGAAGATGCAGATCTCCTATTGGATGGTTTGAAGTTGGTGAAATGGTTGATAGGACCAGATTTAGTTCATCAAGCTTTGGAGAAGGTGAAAGTGATTCAAGAGAGGTTGAAAACGACACAGAGTCGTCAAAAATCATACACTGATGTTATGAGAAGGGCATTAGAGTTTGAAGTAGATGGTGTATCTAAAAGTCTCACCCATGAAGGGTGTTATGAGGTTTCGCAAGAAGGGGAAACTTAGTCCCCGGTATATTAGACCTTATCATATCCAAGAGGATTGACAATGTAGCTTATAAGTTGGAGCTACCACAAGAGTTAGCCGTTGTTCATTCGGTGTTTCACATCCCCATGTTGAAGAAGTGCATGGGAGATCCTTCATTGATCATACCAACTGAGAATATTGGGATCAAGGATAGCTTATCTTATGAGGAGATTCCTGTTCAGATTCTAGATCGCCAAGTTCGCAAGTTGAGAACAAAAGAGGTAGCATCAGTCAAAGTCCTTTGGAGGAATCAATTTGTTGAGGAAGCTACTTGGGAAGCTGAAGAGGACATGAAGAAGATATATCCACATCTCTTTGAGTCTAGAGAAAATGCAGACCAAGTTACTAATTCTCTTCTTAGTACTCTTTAAATTATGAGTGAGCATGTTGTTTATTTGCATTTGTTGTTGGGTGTTTGAACTTGATGTTACACCCTTAGATTAGTAAGAGTAATCTCATTCGAGGAAGAATGTTCCCAAAGGGGAGATATTGTAACATCCCACAAGTTGAAATAACTAGGAAGAAGCCAATAATTGGAAAGTCATTGTTGGAAAGAATGAAAATCTGGAAATTTTGTTAAGTTAGAATAAGTTGAGTTTTGGTCAACTTCAAATGCCCATAACTTCTATCTCAAGATGAGTTAGGTGTACTT
Source organism: Solanum chiquidenum (assembly GCA_029582725.1). Taxonomy (NCBI): domain Eukaryota; kingdom Viridiplantae; phylum Streptophyta; class Magnoliopsida; order Solanales; family Solanaceae; genus Solanum; species Solanum chiquidenum. The sequence goes on along the minus strand of JAJOOS010001135.1, from coordinate 972 downwards.
CCAGATATGGTAGAAAATCTCTTGGAATGATCTTCCCAACGCCGCTAAGTTTGCGCGATTACGAGTTTTTATGAGTGAGTTATGCCCTTTGGAAGTTGGGCGGTTGGAATTAGGAAAGTCCAATCCGGATTTTTAAAGGGTAGTTTGGTCTTTTCCTTGCCTAATTATGTTATTTCGTAATTGGTAATTAAGTTAGGGTCTAATTAGAATTAGATCAATTTACTCTTTTACTAAAATACGCTAGGGCTTGGAGAAGAGGAGAAAAGAGGAGAAAGAAGAAGAACGTTCAAGATTCATCAATTTCATCAATTTCATCAAGGATAGCTTGTGGATTTCGTTGGGGTGATCCCTATAAGGTATGTGAGATCACATAGCATTGGGTTAGTTCACACACGCGCCAATCATGATTTATTTCAGCGAATTTAAGTTCTTGAAAGCTTAGAAATTGAGTTCTTGATATGTTTGTTGAAATTCTATTAAATTCTTGATTCCTTGAAATCGTTGAGGAGTTGTTTGATCCCAATCCGTGATTTTTGGTTTGATTTTGAGTAGAATCTGATGTACTTTGAACATATAATCGATTCTAAGTGTCTGGGGAAAGAACCCATGGAGTTTAGAGGGTTTAGAGCTGGAAAACGAAGAAGAAATTTCGTTAGTCGAAATTTGGCAGTGCCTTCGCGTCGCGGACCTAGTCTCCAGTTTTGGGAAAAATTGTTTCGCATCGCGGAGCGGTTATGGACCGTTCTGCCTCAAAAGTTATTTTTGAAGCCAAAATTTAAATGCTTCTCAACATCGCGGACCCACCCTCAAACAGTGAAATTTTGATCTTTTATAATGTTTAGCTATCTAAAATCATTCCTAAACATCATGAGATCTTTCCTTTCAGAAATCACAATCCTTGAATCCATAATTCAATTCAAGGAAAGTTAAGAGTCAAGTTAGAAGTTAAGAAGCAAGTCAAGAGAAGTTCTT
>JAJOOS010001133.1:0-38664 GCA_029582725.1 Solanum chiquidenum | reverse complement strand
AGATGTTACAATATATCTCCCTTGGAAACATTCATCCTCGAATGAGATTACTCTTATTAGGCTAAGGGTGTAACATCTAACATTCAGCTCAAACATCCAACAATCAAATCTAACATATCAAGTATATACATTAAAGAGTACTAAGAAGAGAATTAATACCTTGGTCTGGAATTTCTCCGGGCTCAAAGAGATGTAGATATGTCTTCTTCATATCCTCCTCAGCTTCCCAAGTAGCTTCTTCAACAAACTAGTTCCTCCAAAGGACTTTGACTGTTGCTACTTCCTTAGTCCTCAACTTGCGAACTTGGTGATCTAGGATTTGAACAGGAATCTCCTCATAAGACAAGCTATCCTTGTTACCAATATCTTCAATTGATATGATAAGTGAAGGATCTCCCATGTACTTCTTCAACATGGAAATATGAAATACCGGATGAACTGTTGCTAACTCTTGTGGTAGCTCTAACTCATAAGCTACATTGCCAATCCTCTTGGATATTCTGTAAGGATCAATATACCGGGGACTAAGCTTCCCCTTCTTACCAAATCTCATGACACCCTTCATGGGTAAAACCTCCAAGTATACCCAATCATCTACTTCAAACTCTAACTCCCTTCTCCTAACATCAGTGTAGGATTTCTAACGACTATGCGTTGTTTTCAACCTCTCTTGAATAAATTTCACCTTCTCCATAGCTTGATGAACTAAGTCTGGTCCTATCAACCCCGCTTCACCAACTTCAAACGATCAAATAGGAGATTTGCATCTTCTCTCATAAAAATCTTCATACAGAGCCATCTAGATGCTAGAATGGTAATTATTGTTGTAAGCAAACTCAATGAGAGGTAGGTGATCATCCCAATTACCTTTGAAATCAATCACACAAGCCTTCATCATATCTTCTAGAGTCTGAATAGTGAACTTTGCTTGACCATCTGTCTGAGGATAAAAAATAGTACTGAAGTTCACCTTTGAACCCAAGCCATTCTGGAATGACTTTCAAAACTGAGCAGTAACTTGCGCACCTATGTCTGAAATAATGGAGACCGAAACTCCATGAAGTCTAACTACTTCTTGAAGATACAAATTGGCATAGTCCTCTGTTGTATAGGTAGTCTTTACCGGCAAAAAGTGGGTTGATTTTGTCATTCAATCAACAATCACACAAATAGAATCATGTTGCCCATGAGACCGAGGCAACCCAGTAATGAAGTCCATATTGATCATCTCCCACTTCCATTCTGGAATCTCTATATTCTGAGCCATACCACCGGGCCTTTGATTCTCTACCATAACTTGTTGGAAATTCGGATACTTAGCAACAAATTTTGCAATGCCCTTCTTCATACTACTCTACCAATAAACCTCTCTCAAGTCACGATACATATTTGTGGAACCCAGATGAATGGAATATCTGGAGCTATGAGCTTCCTCCATGATCATCTCTTGGAGTTCATCCACCCTTGGTATACACAACCTACCTTAATACCTCAATACTTCATCTCCCACTTGTTCAAAAATCATTACTTTTTGCTTATGAACATTTGCCTTCAATTCAAGCAAAATAGGATCTTGGTCTTGCTTTTCTTTCACTTTTGACACTAATGAAGATTCAACCACATTCATCACCACTACTCCTCCTTCTGTGGAATCCATTAGTCAAACTCCTAAGTGTGCAAGTCTATGCACCTCTTTTGCTAACTCTCTCTTATCTTCCTCAAAATGGGCGGTACTACCCATAGATAACCTGCTCAAGGCATCAGCAACAACATTAGCCTTACTTGGGTGGTAAATAATACTCATGTCATAATCCTTGAGTAATTCTAACCACATACTTTGTCTGAGATTAAGATTTTTCTGAGTAAACACATACTAAAGACTCTTGTGATCGGTGAACACATCCACATGAACATCATAAAGATAATGGCGCCTTATTTTAAAGGCAAAAACTATGGCAGCCAATTCTAGATCATGGGTTGGGTAATTCTTCTCATGAACTTTCAACTGTCTAGAGGCATAAGCTATAACCTTGTCATTCTGCATTAACACACAACCCAAACCAACTCTAGACGAATCACAATATAACACAAAACCTTGCGTACCTTCTAGTAAGGTCAAAATTGGGGAAGTAGTCAACCTCTTTTTCAATTCCTAAAAGGCTTTCTCACAAGCTTTAGACCATTTAAATTTCACTGTTTTCTCAGTTAACTTGGTCAAAGGGGATGAAATAGATGAGAATCCCTCTATGAACCTTCTATACTAGTCAGCCAAACCCAAGAAACTCCTAATATCTATTGGAGATGTGGGTCTAGGCCAATTCTGCATTGCCTCTATATTCGGGTATCAACTTTAATTCCCTCTCCAAACACAATGTGGCCTAAGAATTCCACAGACTCAAGCTAAAACTCACACTTAGATAACTTGGCATACAACTCTCTATCCTTTAGAGTTTGGAGAACTATTCTGAGATGACTAGCATGATCTTCTTCATTCCTCGACTTTATTAGTATGTCATCAATGAATATGATAACAAACATATCTAAATAAGGTTTGAATACTCTATTCATAAGGTCCATGAATGTTGCAGGCGCATTGGTCAAACCAAAGGACATAACTAGGAACTCATAATGACCATAGTGGGTCCTGAATGCTGTCTTTGGAATATCACATTCCCTTACCCTCAACTGATAGTAGCCTGATCTGAGGTCTATCTTAGAGAAACAGGTAGCACCCTAAAGCTGATCGAAAAGATCATCAATTCTCGAAAAAGGATACTTATTCTTGATGGTAACCTTGTTCAACTGGCGGTAATCTATACACATCCTAAGGGAACCATCTTTCTTTCTCACAAATAAGACAGAAGCGCTCCAAGAACTGCTTTTTTAGCTCTTTCAACTCTATTAGAGCCATTCTATATGGCAGAATAGATATAGGATGAGTATCTGGAAGAATGTATATACCAAAGTCTATTTCTCTATCAGGAGGACTCCGGAAAGATCATCAGGAAAGACTTCTGGAAACTCTTTTACTACTGAAACTGACTGAATATGAGGTATCTCAACACTAGAGTAAATAACTCTGACTAAGTGATAGACACAACCCTTAGAAACTAACTTTCTCGCCTTAAGGTACGAAATGATATGATCCTTAGGCACTACTGAATTGCTACTCCACTCTATAATTGGCTCATTAGGAATTTGGAACCTAACAACTCGAGTTCTACAATCAATGGAGGCATAGCAGGCATGAAGCCAGTCCATACCAAGAATGACATCAAAATCTACCATGTCTAACTCAACTAAATCAGCCATGGTGTTCAATCACGATATACTCGCTCAGCTAGAATAGACTCCCCAACCGGTGTAGAAACACAAAAGGGTTCACAAAGTTTCTTAGGAAGAACATCAAAATTATTTGCAACATAAGGAGTCACAAAAGATAAACTTGCTCCTGGGTCTAGCAAAGCATAAACATCAAGAGTAAACACTTTGATCTTACCAGTGACAACATCTAGATAATTCTCTTGCTCTTGACAACTAGTTATCGCATAAAGGCAGTTTTCTCCTCCGCCGGTACCGAAAGTAGCTCCTCTAGGTGTAGCCCTATCTGGTGGAGAAACTGATGAAGATTGGGCCCTATTGCCCTGATTCCCATTACCTTGCCGGTTCTTAGGGCACTATTTCATGAAGTGACCCTCCTGTTCAGACTTGAAACAACCTGTGGAGCCATCGCGACATTTACCTGGGTGAGTCCTACCATACTTAGCATATGCAGGAGCCCAATTACCTTCTTGTGCCACACTACCCTGAGATTGTGCAGGTCTAACTCTGAAACTCTGTGAATTCTGACCATTGTACTCACCTTTGTTTCTGGGTGCAGGTACACTAGCAGATCATGGAGCAGGTCCTTTTTGCTTTTGTTGGAAAGAAGCCCGGTTCATATTGTTCCTTTGCTGCCCAGACTCATTCCCTGTCTTCGCTTTCTTGTTTCGAAACTCCTCTCTATCCCTCAGCTTCTCTTCTTAAATCTACTGCACATAGAATATCAACCTTGCTATATTCATGTCCCCAATTAGAATGGCTGCCTTGCCCTCTTTACTTGACAGACGGGACAACCCAGAAACAAAAAAACTTATCCTTCTTCTCATATCCGCAACCATCTCCGGAGCATATCGGGAAAGTTGGGTGAACTTCAAGATATACTCATGAACACTTAGTGCATCCTGCCCAAGGGTGAGAAACTCTCGTACCTTGGCCTCCTTTCAGTTCTCGGGGAAAGAAATTCCTCAAAAAGGCCTCCTTAAAACAAGCCCAACTCGTAGGTGGTTCTCCCTCAGCTCTACCCTTCTTCCACTGGTCAAACTAAGTCCTAGAAATATTCTTCAGTTGATATGCAACTAGTTCTACTCGTTCAGCATCGGCAACGTGCATAACTTCAAATTTGCAGCTCCTCAATAAAGTTCTTTTGATCTTCAGTAGTGCTTGAACCAGTGAAACTTGGAGGATTCATCCTCAAGAACTCTCGGATACTTGAAGTATCAACCACTTCCTATCTAGCTCCTCTTTTTAGCCCAACCTGGTTAGTCACGGCTTGGCTCAACATTCAAATCGCTTCCCTAAACTCAACATTCATGACTTCTACTTGGGGTTACATTTCAGGTGCATTAGGTAACCCTTACTCCTCAATGTTCCTCCTAGCAGGACGGCTTCGGACAGCTCTTCGTGGAGGCATGATTAACTGAAAAACACGTGCAAGCATGAATTAGAAAGAGACTTTATAGATATAAACTCTATCGCATGAAATGGGTATGAAAGAAGTGAGATAATTTCCTAAGTGTTGCAGCCTCCTAATTATAGATGTGGCGCGCTTCACACCGATAACTAGGACTCTACATACACGACTTCATAGACTCCCTAGGACTCTTGAACTCTGTCCTCTGATACCAAGTTTGTCACGCCCCGAGCCTACACCCTGGGCGGAATTGGCACTCGAGAACCATTTCTGGCCCCAAGCGAACCCTTGGCCTGGCTAGACTCTCAGCGAAAGACTCTAAGACTTATTACAATGATCAAATGCACTTATAAAACAACTGTCTCAAATTAAACTCAGAACTTTTAAGGATAAAACATTCAACTAGCTATAGGTGGCAACTCAAGTCTTAACATAAGAAATAACAATGTAAAGACAACTGAACTACTAAATGTCTATGAAGTCTCTAAAACAAGGAGGGATGTCAGGATAAGACCCCCGATCATCCTACCAACTAAAAATACTAAACAAATGATAAAGAGATCCTCCGAAAAGCAATGAGGCTCACCAACTAACTCTGAATGCTCAACTGGATCAACGAGGCGTTGGGTGCTGATCCTGATGCAGGACATATGGCATCATTACATTAAATGTATGAGTATGCAAGGGGAATACTAAACAAGACATAAGACTGAAAGGAATTTGAAAAGAACACTTACCTTGGCTTTACTCAACTCATGAATAACTCAACTCAAATGCAAAGAAAAACAACAATAATGGTGCAGTTATACAAAGCATTTAAAACAGTAGTAGCAACTCAATTTGTTAAAGAAATGCAAAAATAACTCAATTTACACGTAAAGTAATATAATACTATAGGAGTTTCTCTAACCGAAAACCACCACTATGAGCCTAAGTGATGATACATCGTCTTGCCCACGCTGCCAGAACTGTCTTATACTTTGCCATCATATAGAACGCCTTAACTATGTGGATCCACTAGTCTATGCTAAAAAGCACTAAGGAATCATCTAAAAAGTATGATCATTTCTACCCATGATGGCTACACGGTTTATGAAGACTTGAGTTATTATGAACTCGCGTCCCCATATCGGTGCTCAATACTACTCCCAAAATATACTCAGTTCATATGTTTTTAAAGCAAACTCTTTCTTTGGTTTGAGATAATTACTCAAAACTTAGCATAAAAGATCTCTTGGAAATCGGTGTTTCCTTTCTTGCTCAAATGTCAAAACATTTGAACTCTTGGGAATACTTAGTACCCGTATAATCTTTGAAGAAATAAACTCTACTCTTACTCTTTACTCAACTCAAAACTTATGCCTTAAAACAAAGTTAAAACGTTTGTAAAAGACTTTTGAAAAACTCTATGAACTTCTCTTGACTTGACTCTTAACTTTCCTTTAATTGAATTTATGGATTCAAGGATTGTGATTTGTGATAGGAAAGATCTCATGATGTTTAGGAGTGTTTTTAGATAGTTAAACATGAGAAACGATCAAGACATCACTGTCTGGAAACAAGTCCACGAAGCGGAGATGCATTTAAATATCTGATCGCAAAATTTATTTTTGAAACAAAGGATTCCGCGTCTTTTCCGCAACGCGGAGGTAATTGTTTTGCACTAGGGGAGTATTTTTTGTGTAATCAATGACACAACTTCCAGTACAAGTGTCAACAATCGTGCAATAGTATAGTAACCCAACCAAGGGTTGGGGTTGTGTCCCAAGGGAGCGGTTTTGAGAATTAATAGAAAAAAAATTTAGATCTAACTAGTCGTAGCTAAAGACATTAACGATTAAAAACATTTTAAATTAAAGCGGGACACAAACGTGTCAGATAACAATGGGGGTTTTGTCACTAGTAAGTAAAAACAACAAAAATAACAAGGAAATCAAGTATGAGGAAGAGTTCTTGGGGTGTGACCGCAATACAAGTTGAGATAAATAGTTGGGTACATGCTTTCAATAGAAAATTTGCAAGATAATAGTGACTAGGCTAAGCTTTAGATGGAAATAAGTTCCCTCTCAGGCAACTTACCTCGTTTCAAATGCGTTCCTCTCGGACACTCATTTGCCGCATGAAGGACAACCTACGCCTTACCCTACTCACTCTCTCGAGCTGAGTGTTAGGCTATGGGACTAGGGTTCACCCTCTCGGGCTGAACCTCATGTCGACCCACTCCTTAGGCCATCAGTCTAGCGGTCTTGGTTTCACGACCTCCCTCTCGGGCAAGCCGAAAACACATGGGTGGTTTTGTATTTGCAACTACAAACCCTTTAAATTAAACCACAACCCCTAGGTGAAATCACCATTAAAATACATCTAACCTATCAGCAAGCAAGACCCAACAATAATATCAACACATATTTGCTAAATCACACCCCAAGAATGGGAGGGTTTAGCCACACATCAAGAGATAGAAATTTATACCTTCAATGATGTTGAAATCAAATGGGTATAGAGAAATAAGTCTTGATTTGAGCAAAGAAAGAAGAATCCAAGAGACCCACTTCCCAATTGAAAGAGATGAAACATTTTTCTTCTTCAAGTCTTCAAACCCTTACAAACTTAAAGCAAAAATAAAAAGTACTAAAATTATATTAATTGTTCTGTATTCAAAATCTGATACTCTCTCCCTTCTCCCTCTTTTTTCCTTCTTGAAAAAATGTGATTCCTTCACAAGTATTTATAGTTTTCAAAATCTTGTGCTGCAGCGGATCATTCGGCGACATTAGTCGGAATCACCAATCGACTCGATGATTCGACCTTAGGTGCAGTTCATCACCGTCTTGCACCATCCTTTGACATCGTCGTGCTCTGTGTCATTGGGTGACATAGTACTGCTTCGCAGAACTACTCGGCGACACGCCGACTGCTCCTTTAATCGCCTTTTGATACACTTCCTTTAGGGCTTCGCGTACTGGAACAAAGGGCGGAGTGTGTCATTTTTGGCGATTCACCAAGTATCCTTGGCGATGCTTAGGCTTCAGCATCTTCGTTCTTTTTAGCCCTTTTTGTTCCTTTTTGCGCCTAAGTGTCAATGATTCCACTAAAACTTCAAATACCTGAAACTTAAGCATTTTCATAAGATATTGAGATAAAATAAGCACTTGAGGACACTATTTCTATTAAAATAAAGCCCTAAATGAGTCCAATTTGTGGACTCATCAACACCCCCAACTTAAACTTTTGCTTGTCCTCAAGCAAACTCACGTTCAGCTGTTCAAAAAAGGTGTCTCAAACAGTGCTACACAAGACCCAATTGTGAATGTACACAACAAGACTTCAAACTACTTATGCAAAGATCAATTGTGTAGCCAAAGATTCAAGTTGTGACACACCAATATCAAAGAATCCCATGCTCGCAATACTTGCTACTAATGCAAGTTCAAGATCAACGAAAGTATCTAAATGCCCTCACACAAAGAATGATTCCATATTCATATACATAAGTTCATCAATTTAAGATCAGTAATTAGATGCAACGCTCACACTCAAAAGAGGAACACAATGCATGTTTTCACTCATAGGTTTGCCCTTATTTTCCAATCGACTTTCGGTTCGGCTTACTCAAGATCAAAAAGGTCTTTTCAAGGCTTGTAATGGGGATGAGTGCAAAGGTATGGTCATTTAGGCTCAGTGACTTCTTCATTCTCATGAGATGTGGTGTTCTCAAAACGTCCTTTTCCTTTCCCTTATCACTTTTTCTTCTAGTGCTTCTAAGTCATCCTTTTATTCACTCTCCATGTATTGCTTGGAAACCCAATACCTTTTGCACTTTTATTCCAAATAAATTATATATTTATTTATTTATTTAATTTTTTTTTTTGAAGGGTTTCCATTTCATTTTGCAATACCATGGGTTAGAGAGACTTTTTCTTGCAAAACTCTAAGAACTTCTCTTGACTTGACTCTTAACTTTCTTTTAATTAAATTTATGGATTCAAGGATTGTGATTTGTAATAGGAAAGATCTCATGATGTTTAGGAGTGTTTTTAGATAGTTAAACAGGAGAAACGATCAAGAAATCACTGTCGAAAAATAAGTCTGTGACGCAGAGATGCATTTAAATATTTGATCGCAAAATTTATTTTTGTAACAAAGGAGTCCGCTTCTTCTCCGTGATGCGGAGGTAATTTTTGTGCACTGGGGGAGCAATTCCGCGATGCAGACTTGCGTACCAAAACCTGCTCGACTTTTTCCTTCTTTGTTTTCTCACCTCAATTCGGCTAAATCTGATTTTTTTTTCTCATTCCCTCTATAGATTCAAATTCCCAGTATATATACACAAGAATCTAACTCAAAACGACTCTTAAATCGACACAATTCCATCAAGAACTCCACAATCCCATCAAATATCAAGAACTAAAGCAAACTTCAACAACATAATTCAAGAACATCATACTATCAACTTTCTAAAAATGAATTTCGCTGAAAAAAACATGATTGGCGCTTGGGTGAACGAACCCAATGCTATGAAAGTCTCACATACCTCCTGGGATCAAATCCTTGACGAAATCTGCAATCAATTCCTTACGAAGACGACGAATCCTTGCTTCTTCTCCTCTTTTCTCCTCTTCTTTTCTCTTCTCTCAAAACCCTAACTCTTTTTTCAAAAGCATAAACTGACCAAGTTCAGTTTAGACGCCAACTAATTACCAAAAAACGAAATTAAAATAATAGGATATGGAAAATACCAAACTACCCTTCTAAAAATCCGGATTAGACTTTCCTTATTTGAACATCCCAACTTCAAATGGGTATATATCACTCATACGAACTCAGAATCGCTCAAACTTGACTGTGTTGGAAAGATAATTCCAATATCTTTCCTACGGTATCTGGAAGCACACCTAACTCATCTTGAGCTAGGAGTTATGGTCATTTGAAGTTGACCTAAAAATTCAACTTAGCTTAACTTAACAAATTTCCAGATTTTTCATTCTTCCCTAAAATGACTATTTCCAATTCTAACTCTTTCTAGTTCTTTCAAATAGAGAGATGTTGTAGAACTGAATCTTGCTTGTACACTCACTGCAAAACAGATATCTGGTCGAGTAGTTTTACCAAGGTACATTAGTGCCCTGATTGCACTAAGATATGGAGTTTCGTCACCTAGAAGCTTTTCATCCTTTTCTTGAGGCCAAAATGGATCTGTATTGATGTCAAGCTATCTTACCACCATTGGGGTACTCAATGGATGTGATTTATCCATGTAAAATCGCTTTAATATCTTTTTTGTGTATGTTGATTGATGGACAAGTATTCCATTTGGTAAATTCTCAATTTGTAGGTTAAGACAACATTTTGTCTTGCCGAGATCTTTCATTTCAAATTCCCTTTTCAGACACTCAACGGCTTCTAAAAGCTCTTTACGAGTGCCAATGATGTTCAAATCATCAATATACATGGTTATTATAACAAACAGATTCCGGCCGTTTAATGAAAATTCAAGGACAAATCTGGTTATTTTTTCACCCTTTCTTTAGCAAATATTCACTTAGATGATTTTACCACATCCTCCCTGACTGTTTCAATCCATATAAAGATTTCTAAAACTCTATTGAACAAGTTTCTCTTGAATCTTTGTATGCTTCAGGCACCTTGAATGTTTTAGAAATTTTCATAAAAATGTCGTGATCCAATGAGCCATATAGATAGGTTGTGACAACGTCCATTAGGCGCATTTCAAGCTTTTCATGAACTGCCAGATTTATTAGATATCTGAAGGTGATTGCATCCACCTCAAGAGAATATGTCTCCATGTAATCAATGTCAGGTCTTTGAGAAAAACCTTGAGCAACAAATCGGGCTTTATATCTCATGACTTCACCTTTTTCATTTTTTCGCATGAAAACCCATTTGTACCCCCCACTGGCAGGATACCTTCAGGTGTTCGGATTATTAGTCCAAAAACTTAACGTTTATCTAGTGAAGCCAATTCTGTTTGAATTGTGTCCTTCCATTTTGGCCAATCATTTCTCTGTCTACATTCATCGACAGATTTTGGCTCAAATTCTTCATCTTGTTGCATTATTTCAACAGCAACATCATAGGCAAACATATTGTCAATCAAACATTATTTCGGTTCCACCTCTTTCTCGTTGAGACATAATTCATTGAAATTTCTTTATTCTCATTATGTTCAAAAATTTGAACCTTTTCGGAGGTTTCACCATGTGTTATGACTCAGGTCTCTTCTTGAGAAATTTCTTTCACCCTCATGATCATTTATTCTATTTCTCTTTAAGGGATTTTTATCCTTGGAACCAATTGGTCTACCACGCTTCAAATGTGGTCTAGACTCATTTGCCTTAACAATTTGTCCCGGCGGGACATCAACTCGAACTGGAGCATTAGCCAAGTGGAATATGTGATCTAGTAACTCTTGGAATATTAGTAAAAGTATCTGGCAGTTGATTCGCAATATTCTGTAAATAAATTATTTTTTGAACGTCTTGCTCACATTGATTTGTTCGAGGATCTAGATGAGATAGTGATGATAAATTCCAATCTATCTCTTTTCCCAACGGCTTATGTTCTCCCCCTAATGTTGGGTATATTGATTCATCAAAATGACAATCAGCAAATCTTGCCTTAAATAAATCTTCAGTCATAGGATCCAAATATTTTATGATTGAAAGAGATTCATACCCAACATATATCCCCAACCTTCTTTGGGGCCCATCTTTATGCGTTGTGGTGGAGTATTCGGAACATATACCGCACATTCAAAAATTCTAAGATGGGAAATATTTGGCTCTTTAAGGTGTGCCCATGTAAATTCTCAATTATTTTGCGCATCATATTAAAATCGGGATGGCCCAATCGGTCATGCCAAATGATAAGATCATTAAAATTAGCAAACATTTTGTTTGCTACGGCATATGATTCTACTGTACTTATACTTGTATAGTACAACCCAGAAGAAAGTGCAGGTAATTTTTCATGCAAAATTTTCTTCTCTGTATTAATTGTAGTAATGTAAAGGTACTCAACCTTTCCTTTATTAGCAGTCTCAACATGATAGTCATTTTGACGAATAAGTTTCTTTCAAACTTACTACAATATAATGCATTGTCAATGGTCAATATTGTACATCCGGGTAGTAATAAGGTCGTTCTTCCAAAGCCCTCAATTAATTTTGTACTACCTGATATTGTATTAACATATGCCATTTTCATAACCAAATTAGAAAAGTATTTATTTTCTTTTAATATAGTATGTGTTGTAGCACTATCAGGAAGGCACACATCTCCATTACCCATCTTGGATTGAATTGACAACTGGAGATTTCTATTAATTTTCATTAAAATACAAATACATCAAAAGAAGTACGAAATAAAACTAACAACAAAAAATTTAAATACTTCAACATAAAGAACATGATAATTAGAAAAAACACAAAATTAAACTAGCAACAGACTGCATTCCCCGGCTAAAAGATCAAACTTCAATTTCGATCTCCAAAGAAGTCATACACTTCCATATGAGTAATATCACTAAGGCCATCAAAAACATGATCCTTATAGTCAAATTTGCTTCAAAATCCTTATCATATTTCTGAGATGTTCTCGGTTTATCATCTTTAAGAGTCAAATGTGACTCAACTAGAGCATTGGAAGAGGAGGCACCACCTTTATTTCCTTTTCTTTTAAAGGAATTTTGGTAGAGTCTAACAAAATTCTTAGGTGTCCGACATTCACTCTTCCAATGGCCTTTCATGCCACAACGATGAAAATTATTTTTTGAGGGGTTATTTTAACAACTCATGTTGTTCTCCCTTTTATTATGACCACCACCTCGACGATTGTTGTATCGTCTCTTATTTTTGCCATGTCCCCGCGCATTATTATAGCCCCGATGATCATCTCTTTTTACTTTAGATTGATCATGTGCTTCTACCACATTCGCTTCCGGTAACGAAGCAGCTCTAGTGGGACGAGCTTCATGATTTTTCATTAAAAGGGCATTATATTGCTCATCCACCAGAAGGCATGAGATCAATTCAGAGTATTTCTGAAAACCATTTTTCATGATATTGTTGCTGCAATATCACATTTGAGGTATGGAAAGTAGTAAGTGTCTTTTCCAACATGTCCTCATCTTTATAGTCTCCCCACATAACTTCAATTGGGAGGTTATCCTGAATACAACAGAGTTGTATTCAATTACGGTCTTAAAATCTTGAAACCATAAGTGCTTCCACTCATAACGAGTTCTTGGCAATACTAGAATTTAGGTGGTCATACCTCCCCTTCAAATCAGTCCACAATTCAAGTGGATCTTTTACCGTCAGATATTCAATCTGCAGGCCCTCATCAAGATGATGACGAAGGAAAATCATAGCATTCACCTTATCTTGGCTTGATGCTTCATTTCCCTGAGTAATGGTGACATTAAGACCTTTAGCAACTAAGTGAATCTCAGCATCGAGTACCCATGAAAGGTAAAAAAAAAATCAGAAATATCTAGTGCCACAAACTCAAGTTTGGATAAATTCGACATGATGAGATCATGAGAGAATAGATGAATTAAATAAGAGTATTTAGATAATACCTTTGCAAGTAGGAACTTCGTGCTGATAACGTATTATAAAAGAAAGCTCAGAATAATATAATATAGTATAATATAATAAGAAGAAGAAGACAAGAAGTATAGATAGAAGAGAGAATGTTTCTTATATTCAAGTGTTTCTTCCAAATAATGAATGATATCTCTATTTATAGTGATGGGATATCACTCCCAAAAGTCACAAACTAGTAGATACATAGGTATCCAAATGGGTTGTTATCACCTTGGAAGCATATACACATGAATACAATTAAGTCTTGAATAAATCTAATGGACACTCCACACAATTCAATGGATATATATATATATATAATAGTTTTTCGACACGTGTGTTGCACGTGATTACAAATTCAGAAAATATATGTTATAGTAAATAGTATTGCTTATTTAAGCGAAGATTTGAATAATAAGTTTTGTACAAAATAATATTGTAGATTAGTTTGTGAATGTTCAATGCGGATAACCATATATATCTCTTATTCACGAGAACCTATGAAGATGGTCAATAAAATATTTTATTAGTTAAATGTAATAATGTATATATTTATTTCAAGTTGATGAGGTTCAATCATGTAATTAGTCGTATCTTACTAATATTACCTTATAGACAATATTTGTTGTGTATTTTTCTTGTCAAAATATTTTTAGTTTAGCAAAGATTCTTATCAAATCACAACAACAACAATAATATTATACTCAATGTAATTCCCCAAGTGAAGTCTGGATCTTATCAAGTTGAATAATATAATATATAAACAAAGTTAATTCAGAAAGTGAGGTGAATTTTGAAGTTCTGATTTCGGTATTCAGTTTCTTTATCTTCTTCCTTTTAACCACTTCCCTTTTTCTGATTTGTAAGCTAACTTTTCACCGAAAGAAATTTTGTAAATCCAAATATATTTATGCTCCAGTTACCTCACTTTCCTCAAGTGCAACATCCTCTATTGGCCTATATCCTTCCAAATCAACATCTTTTGAGTAATCACCATGAATCTCTATCAAGAAACTCTCAGGAAAGGATCACAAATTCTTATTGTGTGATTCAATACGATAACGATATGAACAATCAAGCACATAGTGTTTCCACTATAATCAATCAACACCTATCATATATCTAATGTCATCCTAATAGCCACCCATTGTTATAAAATTTAATTAGCTGGAGTTTGGGATTTGGCTAACCAACCTCTTGGTAAAAAGAGATTAGTCCTTGAGACCTTCTTTGTTCATCTTCGCTATAATCTAGGATGATTTTTCTACTAATTATCTTGTGACTCCCTACTAATTGAAATAAAGGGCTACAAAAAAATAGAAATTAAGATACTTTGGTAAATTAAGAACGGGACGAATATCAACAGTTATGTTAAATTTTGGTAATGTTTATATATTTTTATCACAACCCATTCAAAATCATAACATAAAGATGTCATTAGAAAATGTTCATTTTCTTTATTAATCAAAAAAGATAAGTTACTGTTTAGACTCAACCAATATCAAGAACATGCAGAAAAATAAGTTCGCTAGAACATCACGAAAAATCAGATAATTTGATGCAATTTCATAATTGAAGAGGAATTTTTTTTCAAGTTTTATTACTCAAAAAAAAAAAGTGTTCATCAAATATCCTAAATTTCACACACGGCATTCAACCTAACATGTATCTGCACATATAAAAAAATTGACAAGAAATGATTTAAAGAATAAAAACTGATCACCTGTAAGTATTCAAAAGTATAAATTTTAATAGAATAAAGGAGCAAACTTGAAAAATTGAAGGAGAAAAAAGGGGCAATGTAGTTTAGGAGAATAATTATGGACTAAGAACGAAAAATTAAATTAAATCAAATTGGACTAAAGTAAGAAGTACCGTAATCTTCACTTATATCAAACTGAAAATTATATTCACACGTTGTTCTTCTAAAATCTTAATTAAATGCAAGATATCCCTGCAACAAAAATTTCTGAAAATGCAAATACATAAGGGGAAATACCAATTATCACTTATTTTGCGTGGGATCAGAGTGTTAGTTTCATGCCTATGATCATGTACAACGTTTGGAATGTCAAGCTCAAATTGTAATTTTTTGCACATCATGATTAATGAACTTTTAAATTTTTTAAAAAAAGGAGAAATTGAAGAGAGAAATACAATGCTTCCCAATTCTTTTTGAAGACACATGTTGAAGAGAGAAATACAATGCTTCCCAATTCTTATTGAAGACACATGCAAATAAAATACTTAAATTTAAAGAAAAGTTCATCAAGAAAGTATATTCAAACCTAAAATTGAGAAATAGCATAATAATTAGCTGGAAAATTTTATCAAATCGTGAAATTTTAAATTTAAAGTCATGCAAAACGGAAAAGAAAAAAAATTATCTATAGAAACACATGAAGAAACTTCAATGTGACAATTCATATATAGAAAATATGCAAATAATGATGATTGAAGAGGAAGATTACCAAGTGTGAGGAGAGGATGAAAGAAAAATGAGAGGAAGCTTCTCTATTTATAGTAAACAAAGAGTAGTATGAACAAGTCTTTTTTGTGTCTTATCTAAAAAGTCATGACCTTTCACAGAAGTCACAACTTATTGAAAAAGTTACAACTCTTTGGAAAAGTCACAACTCATCGAAAAATCACAACCTTTTGAAAAAAGTCACGACTTATCGGAAAAGTCACAAATCATCGAAAAAGACACAACCTAAGTTAGGGATATTATAATAATTTAACATTCAAGTTAGAAGTTTATGTTTTTAAGGTAATATAGATATAGATAGATATAGATATAGATATAGATATAGTCATGGACACGTGCTTTGCACGTGAGTACTGTGAAAGGTATGAATTACTGTCAAAATCATATTTTAATCAGTATCACAAGCTATTCAAAAAAAAAATAGATGAACAATCAATGTATTCAAATAACTTCTTTATTGTATGTCAAATGATTATACATTTGATGAACCTGCGAAATTTGGTTTGGTAATTAAAATAATGAGTTACATTTTTATGTTATTAGGTCCAAACATATAATACATTAGTATGTGCAAAAATGAATAACAAAAATGATTAATGGTTCTCATTTAAATGCACAATAAGAAAATTTCTACATATAACTTAAATTGATATATATACTTCAAGTCCAACACCCATACAATTCTAAATGCTTCGTGGAAGAAAAATTCTATAATGGAGAAAGAAAGCAAGAACGAAAAGTTGAGGATATTGCAAAGAAAGTCTTCATGCTCTGAAAAGAAAACTTTGTTATTGTTAGAGACAACATAAGATTGTTCATTGTTTAATACTACACATGTATTAAATTTACTCTCTTTTTTCCGTTGCTATTTTTTCTTCTTGATTACCAATTTTCAGCAATTTCTAACTGTCTTACCTTCTCATGTTGAATTGTGCAATTTCGTTAATTCGATTTCCTATTGTGAGCTTCCATCTTTGTAAGTTAGTTCTTAAATAGCATTAGGAAATGACCCTTTAAATTCAAATTTTGATTCTGGAATTGATTTCTACATTAAAGTGATGAATGATTTTTCGTATCATAACTTTTCAAATTCTTCCATTATGAGATTTATGATTACGATTAAAAGCAATATCAATGTACTCATTTATCAAGAAAATGATAATTAAATTATTAAAGGGCTTAAGGACTTCAAATTCTACCATTATGTAATTAAAATATTTATATTTAATCAAATTTTAATTTAGTAAAGGGAAAAAATTGTAATTCAACTTTTCACTTTGGAGCTTCCCACTTATAATATATATATATATATATATATACCATGTAGGTGTTATAACATACTTCAACTAGCATACTATATGCTAGAATAAATTATTTTTGATAGTTAATATTGTAAAAAAAGTTGTACTATATCAAAAGAAAAATTATTGATATAGAAAGAAAGAACAAAAGTAAAAGAGCCGGTATGTAAATTAGATTATGGGGGAAAAAAATATGAGATGAGGTAACTGAAAAAGGTAATCAACTGATTATGTATTTTAAGATTTTTCCAAAAAGAGAGACTGAAAGCGTAGATAATCAACTGATCCAAATAAGTTAGTGATGAATTGATTTACAAAGAATGATGATACCAGTAAGTAAGCAGAGGTAGCTAATAGATTCTCTCGGCTGTGGAAACTGGACGTAAGAAAATAACAATAACAGTTATATTGTCTTTGCTGCCTCTTTCCGCAGCTTCTGTCGCTAACCTCTTTGAACACATTCCTGCTTCTTTCACTGTGTCTCTGATTATGTTCACTACATCTTTCTCACTAACAACATCCCAAAGCCCATCACTCGCCATTACCTGATAAAGCAAATAAACATGCATCACTATATACATATCATCATTTTAAATCCAAACAAAACAAGCATCGGAACTGTAACATCATAACTTGCATCACTATATACATATTCTCAACTGCTGGAGCAATTAATTGAGAGTTGTTGATAATCAACCTTGGTGCAGACACATTATCAAGTCAAGATTAGAAGCAAAATGGCAACGAGAATGTCCTAATAAAGAAAAGACAAAGGGGATTCACGAGATAATAGTGTACTCTTTCTATACACAAGGGGCTACATATCTCTCACCAGGGACCCTAATCTCCTATTTTGCTCCTTTAGAATTACTCCATCCACAACTGGCTAATAAATGATCTATCAAGTTATCTGGAGATAGAAAACTAGAAAGCTAGCAAACACTTGACCAAAAACCTTTCTGGCTTAATTGGTGGCATATTCCGCATATCAAGGCTCCTTAAGCGTAAAATGTTTTAATGATTTCAATTTAACTGGATGGCTAGCGCCCAAAGACAAACACAATGAACTCATAGAATTAGGTAAGGAACAAGAATTCAAGGGTTTGGATTTTGGACTAACTTTTCTTGACTAATAACAACTATGCATACCTTACTATGAATGCCTTGAAATGACCTTGTGAGTCCCCTTCAAAAATCTAATGCACCAAATTCCAATATCAGCATTACAAATTCCTTTCCCCACACAAAATATTCACGCTACCAGTTAAATTATTATCCAATCCCCTATTAAAACCAGAGGAGAAAGGGAAGAAAACGAAAACAGAAGTACCCATAGGCCATACATTTCAAAGTCAAATCAAAACGTCTAACTGTACCCATACATGTCAAAGTCAAAGTAATAAGAGTGGCTGCAAAGAGGAAGCAACAACAGTCAAGGAAACATAGGGCCTCAAACAAACAAATGATATTAGTAACAGACCGGAGTCCATGTCCTTAGCTGTATGTTATTTGTCATTATCTTTAATGGAAGTTGAAAAACAGACCCTAATGTGGGAACTGATTGTGCAACAACACAGTATGTGTTTGCAAATAACTTGTTTTGATAGAACCAGAGATAAGAAGCTAAATCCAATCTGAGAATCAACTTATTGGTCTGGAAGTGGGTAAAATGTGGTAACATATAAACATATAGATAGATTCACTACTAGGATTTGATAACAATAAGTAGTCATTGAAATATCACGGAATGAAATTTTGTTGTTGTAATCCTTACAATGTATTCATCCTCGGCAGAGAGAGTAGTTGAAGTTATCTCAGGTTCCGCAGTTACAGCTGGCTTCAGATCATCATCGCCGATAGACCTTGTGACCTAGAGAAAGTAAATGCAATCAGATTACTAAATGATAATACAATATCTATATTTTGGAAGATCCTAAATCACCAACTATTTCTTCCATTGTTGTCCTCACAAGGCCCGCCTGAATCACCAACTGTTGAAATAATGCATTCTGCCAAATACATATCCATTGCTATTTGCTGCTAGTCTAGAGATGTCGACCACCCCCACATATAATTTTCGAATGTCAAATATTTTCCATACTTCTATAACACAAGTCATTAACTTATCATTCGTCATACAATACATGAAGGAGTCAAGGTAGTACATTCAATGACCGCTTATTCTGATATTAATACATTTATAACTTGTATAACAACTTGATCATTGAGCTTCATGATATCTAAACATTTTATAACAGTTAATGAATGAATATAATGCAGACACCACTTTCCCTTACTAAGGATTGGATAATATGATATATATACACTTTCCCTTACTAAAAGGATTGGATAATGTGTATATACATTTGGACCATGCACCAGTGCTACTTTTTTTAACATCACATAGCTTATTGTATCTATTTCAAATGGAACTGGGATCAGAAGGCAAGTGAAAATCTTACAGACAAAGGATTCTTCTGATCAAAAATATAACAAGGGAACTACTCCAACAAACTGGGAAGTTTGCATAAATGCAGACTTCCAGAATATATAAACACACATAGAAGGGACAAACAAGAACATCCAAGCCGAAGCTGAAAATTGGCAAGAATTTGGTAGAAATGGAAGAAAAAAAGTGTGCTCTGGATACTATGCTAATCATTAAGCAGTGGCTAAATATGTGAACTTGGGAAGACTAACCTGGAGAGCCGCATCACCCACCCTCCATGTATCCACTTGCCATTTGACAAGGCCACCTGCACGGATAATACGTTCCCGCTCCTCAAGACAACTTGCAACATGATCCTATAACAGTACCGTATATCAGTGGAAATGCAAAGCCTTCTGATTCGTCAGAAAGTTGGCTAAGAAAATGAATCATCTCACCCTACTTAGAGCATATGGGATCCCAGATCGACACAAGATTGTTCTGCAATCACCAGCATTAGCAACAATAAGTTTGTTTCTGACGATAAGGGCAGCTATTGCAGTACAACCAGGGTGCCAATCTTTCTGAACTGCTCCCTTGCGTTTGCGAGAAGAATCAAGTTGTGTCCTGAATGCAACATCTGTCTTTATGAATGCTTCAAAAAGCGCATCAGAGGGACTGCAAAGTCATAAGCATCCAAGAGTTGAGTGCCTTGACTCTTTAAAAACTTCTTGGTCATTCACAAACAAAAAAATCACAAGTTAAGCATGTAAAACCTGCAAACTGAACCAAGATTCTGCAAAAATCCTGGCAAAGCTCCAGAGGAAAACTCAGCAGCTGCTGAACCTGTAGGCACACTAGTTAAGACGGCCATATTCCAGTGAAAAATGTTTCTAATAAGTTTCACTTACGCGAATAAAATGGCTTCATAGTGGCTGGTATCTCCTTTGTTTGCGTAACCAAAAAGTACAATCACTTAGGTAAGAAAATTACTTTAGCATCCTCAAAACTTCACTTTAACATCAGTTGCTATTAGAATACCAAATTATTCAAATATTTTTTAATTTTTTTTATGAGAACAAAATTATTCAATTTTAAAGAGCTTGGAGAAATGGCAAGTTCATTTTCGAGTACAACAAACAGCAAATATTAAGGAATCAAATGCCAACACAGTTTCCAGATTAAAGGGATGCTGCTTTCTGTAATAATGCCAAATTAGAGGTGAAGTTAGTATAGTCCAACAAAAGGAGTTAACCATTCAATCATTTTGTCAAACCTTTTTGGACAACGTCACAAGATTCTGTTAAAATACACTAATAATAGCAAGATATTATGCCACTTCATTATTATTACTATCTTAGCTTGCATTGCTCTTGAGTTTTGTTACTGTTATTACTATATAAAAGTGCAGAAAAAGCTTATATGATATTGGACACAATGTTCCTTGTTTTTCAAAAACCAAGTAGTAAAGACATGAGGTATGATACCAACGTGTTCTTCCAAAAATTACTAGACACCCACATTTCCAGCTCTTCAATCTAAGAAAGCTAATGAGAACATTCAGTTTGGATGTGTGTACCAAATTATTTATTTCCCTTCTAAATGATAGCTAACCTAAGGGTAAAATGGTAGGAATTCAGAAATTTGTTCATTCCCGTTTCCTTTTTTTTCTACATGCTGAATACTCGGTGGTCATTCAATTCAACAGTAAGAATCACAACAGAGGAAGGACTTGGTATACTACCTCGATGACCATCAAAGATTGCAAAGATGTGAATATCCTTTTCATCACACAACTGAGGCTTAATGAAGTGTCTATCTTCCATTGTTTCCCTTCTCCCACATGATGCAAAGGAACCCCAAGATAGAACTGGACTATAGATATGATCATCTGAAGAATCCAGCCATGTGCTAGCAGCAAGGGCAGTAGGAACTCTTTTCAAAAAGTCTTTACCTTGACTGAACCAGCTAATATTCTCCTGATAGCTTTGGAAATTTGCAGCATCAACACCATTTGAAGAAATAAAAGCTTCCCCTGAGGCCTTCTCCATACAGCCCCTTCCAACTTCATGTTCCAGAATGAAATCAAGTTCCACGACAATATCATCAAAAGAAGGCCTATTTTGCGGATCTTTATCCCAACATCTTTCTATCAAAGAGACTAAACTTGCTGGAGCACCGGATTGAAGGTCAGCTAGAACGGGTCGTAAGCCTTCAGATACGACGGCTGCAGTAAGCTGCTGCTCGGTGTAGTTCATTTCAAGCACCGTATGGGCCTGCCATACGTAGATATAGGAACCAGAAAGCATCTAAGATATATGACAGACAAAATCAAATGCTCATAACCTCTTTCCAAATGTAAGAAAAGATCATGTATTCGGAAAAACAGTTTCTTGAATTAAAAACCAACTCCCATCTTGTCTGTGAAGGAGAAAAACTGCAAGTTCTCTGTCATTTCAAAAGGAGAACCGCATTCTATGAATTTTTATAACCATAAAATTGCTTCTATCTAGTGGGTGTTTGGATTGACTTATTTTCAATGGCTTTTGGCTTTTAAGCTATTTTTTAGTTTTGGAAGTGTTTGGGTAAGCACTTTTTTAAGGCTGAAAAAGTACCAAAATAAGCCAAAAGTCAAAAATTGGGCGTCCCCAACTTATGACTTTCAGCTTTTGGCTTATAAGTCACTTTAAAAAGCCATACAAACAACCCCCTAGTATAGTGATCAGTCATACAAGATTAGAAAATGCACGACTAGAATGAGCATACCTTTGATTGGCTTCAAAAAATTAGTCTATTGTAGCAATAAATATTCATTTAACATCTTTTGATGAAAAGGAAATGGAAGTTAAAACATATAATCTACTCTTAAGAAAATAGATTTTTCTATTGGATCATCTCATTGGTTCATTTACATTCCTAGTATAGTAGATGCTATCACACATACAATCATACTTACATACTTCTCCTTTGACCTTTTCCACTGTTATAATAGCTAATGGATAAAAAATTGCAGTTAAAGCAATAGGTGAGACTCACCTCCTTCCCTCATTACTATTACTTGAGTCCTACAGCCCAGAGTGTTCATACAACTTAATATATATTAGTACATAAATCAAGAACAGGTTGGCCTAACGTAGTCGGTTTGTCTATTCCTGTGTAGAACCCTACGTAAGGAACAATATTGACAATTTATATCGAATAGCCACCAGCGTTTTGTTGCTCAAAGGGAGTCCAGATTAATGTGTTGACGTGTCATCCCTTTATGATTGTACAAAAATCATGGTACCCTTCGGGGTGGCCCAATGGTTTGGGCTTGGAACTTTCATGTTGGAGGTCTCAAGTTCGAAACCCCTTGCCAGCGAAAGCAAGGGGTTTGCCTTCTGGGTCGAGCTCGTGGCACCGGGCTTGCCTAGTGCAGGTTATCTCTCCTATGTGGTTTGAGAGCTATTGCATAGGAGCGGGGGTTTTACCCTATGCGCACCCAAAGAATAGCGGCTACGGGTTTCCCTTGTCATCAAAAAGAAAATCATGGTTTCGCCATTTCAGCACTGTTGTCAGGCAATTCAACATACTTTCATGTGAAGCAACTCGTTCAGTATTTCAAATACATTCTTTTCATGGCAAGCACATTTTCTTGATCATTTATATTGATGACATTTTCATAATAGGTGATCATGGAAATATCACCCCAGTTAAACAATATCTCCAGTTATTTTAAAACTAAGGATTTTTGGAACTTGAAACATTTTTGAGGCACCGAAAAGGCACAATGCGGTAGTGGTTTTGTCATTTCATAATGAAAATATAATGGAAGAAACTGGTATGAGAGACTGCAAACCTACTGATACCCCAAATGTTTAACTTGTTCCTGGAGAAGGAGTCTCCGAAGGATAGGTTGATACAGGAGACTTGTTAACTAACTCATCTCATAATTACACAAACCGACATCTCATTCAGTTTTACTGTGCTGAGTCAGTTTCTCCAAGCTCCGCAATAGTAAATGGAGTGTTGTAATTTGAATTCTCAGAGGTCTCCTGGAAGGACGGTTATATGAGAACAATGCACATGTAAAGATTGTTAAGTAATTTTTATGCAAAGTGGAAGGATCTCCTTTAAATAGATGATCCACCTCAGTATATTGCATTTATATGGTGGTAATCTGATATCTTGGTAAAGTATGGCCAGATCAAGTGTAGGGCTTCTAGCCGTAGATTTAGTCACATGTAAGCCTATACGATAAAACCATTCTATCAAGAATCGAGAAGGAAAGAATCAATAACACCAATCAAACCACAATACATATGGTTTAATACCCCGTATTTCACGGAAGACCAAAACACATAGGGATAGATTGTCAGTTTTATCAAAAGATCAAATCAGTATGTACTTTTATTAATTTCGTCAAAATTCAAATGAATAATTTTGCCGATATCCTAACAAAACAACTTCAAGACTAACGAATAACTTTCGCAACAAGATGGTAGCATATAATATGTACACGTCAGTTTAAAGTTAAGTGTTGAGATAGGCTCCCTCCATTTCATTTTGTGTCTTAACTTGACTAGGCACAAAGTTTAAAAATGTAAAGAAGACTTTAAAATCTTGTGGTATTAAACTAAAGGTGTGTATAATATACCAGAAATACCCTTTGAATGTTGTGGACTTAAACAAGTCATCTCATTCTTACAAGGGATTGTCACTAAAAATAAAATGGAAATATTGGAATTATAAACCTACTCCCTCTATCCCAATTTATATTTCTCACTTTCCTGTTTAGTCCCTTCCAAAAAGAATGACACAATTCCTTGTTTGGCAAGTGTTTAATGACACTATCAACGTTTTACCCTTGTTGAATCCGACTTATTTGGCAAGAAATCAATAAAAGTGTACTCTTCTATTTAAAAACCCATTTACTTAGGGGGTAGTTTTGGAACATTGCAAAGTCTTCTCATATTTCTTAAACTCCGTGGCCAGTCAAACTATGTCACAGAAATTGGGACGGAGGGAGTACTAAATATAGAAAGGTATTTTTTTTAAATAAACCAAAAAGGTACGAAAGATGCATAAATTAAAACGGAGAGAGTAGCAACATAATGTAATGTCAATTTGGTACATCCACTACAGTAAATTAGGAAGATTCTCTGCATCTCACTAGGTATTCATTAGAATCCTTCCAATTTTAGAGCATGCGTACGTCAATATTTTAAGTCTCAATAGCATGAGAGAATAATTGAGCTGGTAGTACCAATTTTCTTCTTCTCTTCTTCTCATTCTACATTCTGGAAAGACCATATATGTTGTGCATAACTGTTTACCCAACAAAAGGAAATAGAACTGAAGAATACTTCACTGTCTAATGGAGGGTCTTGTTTTCTTATTTTTATGAAAGGTAAAATTTACCTTAAATTTGATAGGAATGAAGGCCGACAATTTGCCGACACTAACTAGCTTGAGATTAAGGTGTAACTAGTATGGTAATTAAATGTTGACTATTTGGGGAAGTGAAAAGAACACCAACCTGTGTCTCAGCACGAAGATCAGTGTATGGAACTATGCCAGTAAGAAGTTCACTGCAACATGATAAATCCACAAGCTCTTAGAATGTAGAAATACAAAAATACATTTCAAAAAAAGTTCCAAATAAAGAGTTAGTCCATGCATGTTTTAGGCTTTTAGCATCAATTACAAACTGAAGACAGGTTAATCCTTCTTACTGCTAGCAGCCCCATCGACGTATTTGCCAACATAGCATCACTAACCAAAGAGCAAAGGATATGCCAGTAGATTGGATACAGTAACACAAAACTAGCTCATTATGGGAACAACCTGGTCTTTGTCATGATCCATTAAGAAGAAGATAATAATAGAAAATAAAAGCAATGCTGCTGCAAACTTAGAGCCGAGGATCTGATGAGTAATTGAAAATAGAAACAATGCTGCTGCAAACATCGAGCCGAAGGCTAACGGAAACAGTCTCTCTACCTTCTCAAGGTAGGGGTAAGGTCTGCATACACTCTACTCTCCCCAGACCACCCGTGGGATTACACTGGGTTTGTTGTTGTTGTCTCTGCAAATAGCAATGTGTCTCAAATTATTATCATGGGACACACAAAAGTTTCTGAAAACCACACTTCCTGAAATAAATTCTGAGGCCTTAAGAGGTCACACAATCTTCTTCTTGCATGAGTAGCCCATACAGAGTTCTTAAATTCTTATCACAATATTGTAAAGGTGGTAAGAGGTATGTCACCTAGAAAAGCTAATATGTTTGTTTCAATAATTAAGACTGAAACATAGGACTTGGGCAGTTACCCATGAAACATCTTGCATGAAAAATCTGAAGAAGTCATTTATATCCAAGTTGGGGAAAACAATGCCCAAACCACTTTTGACAACTCAGAAGGCCTTTCTGTGAGCAATCTTCTATCTGATAATAATTAGGGCTGTCAAAAAAAAAAAAAGAGAATACACAGTAGCTGATTAACTTGCTTCTACACACAAGAATCTCGACAGATCCATGTGGATGCAGAGATAGGATATCAAGATAATGACTTAAAGTAGCTGACGGTCTACAGAAGCTGCATTAATTACTGAATCAACATCATTAAATGTTTTCAGCTTGTTTACGTAACCTACTATTTTTGGAAGACAACAAGTTCACATAATTTGCGAAGTTTACAACAGCTACATGGTGGACAAGTAATCAATTCAGCTTTGCTAAGCAAGCAGTGGAAGTGATGTGAGCATCAAATTACCAGAGCTATTATCCATGAAATTTACCACTCTTTGTGACATATATCAAAAGAGTAATATCTACCTTGCAGCACACTGAAACAATGATTCTTCAACTGAAGAAATTTTGATGAAGTCAAAGCTAAAGCATTCCATTTAAATTTTCTGGAGCATCTTTTTTTGTTTTGTTTTGTTAACCGTGGTCTCCAGCCAGCTTGTGCACCTCAACTAATTCCACGGATACCTCTACCTCCCACTAGAAACATGCACCAAGTAACTCTGTCCACCAACGCTAGAACACATGAAATAATCACCTAGGGGTTGTTTGGTGTGAAGGATAACACCAAATAGTCATGGGATTAAATTATAGTGTCACTTAATTTGTTGTTTGATTGGCATGTCCGGGATAACTTATTCCGGGATTAATAATTAGTACCGGAATAAGTTATCCCTCCCCTGGGGTGGTATAGTAATTCAGGGATAACTTATCCCGGAATAAAATAGGTAAATGACAAAGATATCCCTTTGAACCCTTTTTATACATCACTTTTCATATTCATGAAGGATATTTTTGTAAACATATAACTTGTTCTTAAAATTCATGCAACGTATATTATTTTGAATACAACAAATACAACAAACAAAACATTCAATAAGAAATAAGCTCAACATAACTTAACCATCATAACTAATACCAGCATAACTTATTCCATCATAACTTGTATGACCAACTACTCCCTAGTGTGTTATCTCTGTTGAGATTTGAACCTGAGACCTCATGCTGCTCAACCTACTTTATTGACCACTAGGCTACACCCTTGGGTACAATTTTCTTGAGCATTTTTAGCTTCAAATTGTTGTATATATCCATGTTTATGTTTCAGATATCATTACATAGAGAACATTCAGTTCAGGTGGGAGTTTTCTGTATGAAGGTTGAGGGTTAATGTATTTACTAGATACCTCCAGACTGTAAATGTCTATTAGTTTCCAGTATCTGTAAGATGAACATATGAGACGGTTTAAGGTAGACAAGTATGTGTTTTGGAATGTGAATGGATGAGTTTTCACTTGCTAGGGATGGATTGTTTTACCCTATGTATCATGTTTATGCTGATCTTTTTCCTCTAGAATTTATATAACAACATTAACAACAACATACCCAGTGAAATCCCACCAAATGGAGTCTGGTTAGAGTTTATATACAGCTAAATTATTTATTTGGGTTCAATTCATTGAACTTCTGATAGAAATATTCAGCCCTTTGTGCTTCCAGCCTTCTCACCACTCCATATTCATGGAGAAATCACAGCCCCGAATTATGACAACAAATCAATGATTCTATATAGGAAGAAACTTGTTTAGAAGCAAAACAACATTCAAACAGCACATATTATACATTGAAAGCAGGCATAACAAGTTAGTAGCAGGTATGTAAACTTGCAGAATCACTTCCATTTCTTATTGTGATGCAATGCAGCTGGTGACTACAATACTTACTTCACTGTTATTCCAAAGCTATATACATCAGACTTTTCAGTGTGGATCTCTTTCGTCTGCACCTCTGGTGCCATGTAAATAAGTGTACCAACCATATTCCTCTTATGGAAACCTCCAGTTGGTTTGCCAGTCGATTTCCAGTTTTCAGTGGAAACTAGTTTAAGATTTTTTTTGTATTCGGCCAAACCAAAGTCCGCGAGATGTGGTTGTAGCTGTCTATCAAGCTGCAGTATAGCGAAAAAAATCAATGGAAGTTTATCATTGAGATAATTGGGAGAGGGACTTATTTAAAGTGGACAATGATATACATAAAAACTGCAAAAAGAATCAGGAAGATCAAAGACATTACGAGAATGTTTGCTGGTTTCACATCCCTGTGTACAATCCCAAGGTTATGTAGGTACTGTAAGGCCTTTGCTGTAAAAGGCGAGAGCACTGTAAATTTGCTACCATTGAATTGATTTTTTTTCATTAACAGAGGAATAAAGGAGAGAAAACAAGTAGCCTAAATAATTCAATACATTTCCTATGTAGCCAAAAACAGTAGGGTAGTTGGTGTGCTTTGATATCAAAAGCGTTAGGAGAAAGAAATGCCATTTAAGCAAACATATTCTATGCTTAAAGCCATTTGGAAAGATAGCCAGTTTTAGGGAAAACTTGAGGAAGTAGGAAAAGTGTGGGATATACTTAACTTTAGTAGGAAAAAACATCTTCGCTAGAAGATTACTCTTTCATCCGCAAATGTAACTGGGACTCAACAAGATGTGATGGCGTTTCCTGAAACATCCTGGTATTCGCTTCACCTCCTCCAAATTTTCTATTGCACTCCCACCACTTAATGATTTTTCTTTCTATATATTTCATCATGGTTAAATAAATTCTCAATAGCTGATATAAATATTAAACTACAAAATCTCATAGCAGTCCAGGTGTCTAGTAATGATTCAAGTGTCATCCAATGCCCTTTCTTTCCCTTTTTATTTTTAGTCCATATGTGTCATCTACTATCAATGACAATCTGATATTGTAGTCTTCCAATAGAAGCTTAATTGCTTTTTATTTTTTAATAACCACAGTGTCATGCGCGCACCTCAACTAAATCCATGGGGACATCAGCTACCTCCCACCAGCACATGTCTATCCACTAAAAAGCTTAGCCAAATGGAAAAAAATCACCAAATGTTTTTTGCCTCAGCTAGGAATTGAATTTGCCATCTCATGGGTCTTAACTCACTTCATTAATGAATATTTTCCTAATCACACTCAATAGCATAGCATTCTCAATGCAAATTTCACAAGATTGATCA
Organism: Solanum chiquidenum; assembly: GCA_029582725.1. NCBI lineage: Eukaryota > Viridiplantae > Streptophyta > Magnoliopsida > Solanales > Solanaceae > Solanum > Solanum chiquidenum. Next base: position 9,568 of record JAJOOS010001133.1, on the reverse strand, counting down.
CTTATATGATCCTTCATGGAAAATGTTATAAATTCTTTGGAATTACGTTACATCATTAACCTTATTCGATAGGATAAACAATCCCCACACCAAAGAAAAAAGAAGTTAGTATTATCCATGATTACGTGGAAAATGCACATGCATAACACACCTAAACGAGCTGCGATTTCAAGTGCCTGTCTGATACTTGGACTCCATTCATCCACGTGTAATTTCCCGGCAAGATTTCCAGACTCATAGTATTCAAAGAAAAACATGTAATTTGGCGGCTTGGCGTGTGCCCCCACTAGCTTTGCTATCCCCCAATGATCCAATGTGCTATATCCAAAAGACATTTTAACAGAACTTAACAAACAAATATATTAACTATCCTCAAAAACATAACAATAACTCATGATATTCTTGTAGGGAAACACAACAACAACAAGTAGGGAGTATCCTCATATGGCTTAAAAGATAGATATTCTAGTTTTGTCAATCAGAAATTGTAATTTTGCATACGGAAATATACGGAGAAGGGCCTAAAATGACCTCAACTATTTGAATTGGTACAAAACTATACTCCGTCCTCCTTTCGGCCCCCAAATACCCTAGACGTCAATCTTTTGGCTCAATAATACCCCTGACGTCAATCTTTTGGCTAAAAAATATCCTTATTTCTAACGGTTCACACTCCTAAGGTGGATGGAGGGCAATATTGTACCAAATCTCATAGTTTAAGAGCATTTTAGGCCCTTCTCCGTTAAAATAATTTGAAATTACTTAATCAATATATGGACTCATATGATTGACCTGATTTTGAGTTCCATAGTAAAATCACCTCCCCAGCCCCCTTCACTTCCTCTCTCTTCCACTTTTCTCTTCTGTGATCTTTTCAATCATTTTAAATTTAATTTTCTTAAACTTGTGGCATTCATATAGAAATAATTTGTTCCAAGAGGTAGTATTTGGGGCCAAAAGGTTAATGTCAGGCTATTTGGAGACGAAAGTTAGATGGAGGATAGTTGAGAGGCATTTCAGGCCATTCTTTGTTTTGTACATCGTTCTTTTACTTATTCAAGTGATAAAATTTGCTATTTCCTGTGTTTCAAAAAAATGAAAGCGTTGGAGTATGATATCAAACCGTCTAATTGTTCGTCTCAACTCTGTGACAAAAACTAATAAAAAGTACAATAAAATACCAATTTTGGTCAAAAACTTTTATCTTATAAAAAAACAATTGTTTGAGTAACCACATTACACATTAGGACACTCAAAACTTCATTATTTTTTTTAGAATTGTTGGTGTATGAGGTTACTTCACTCAAAGCAATTTAACAAACCTAAATCAAAAACCCCATTCACAAACAATTTGCTCATAGGTAAGGACAAAGTAAGAACTACTTACTTTGCTGTTCCATGATATCTACTTTGCTATATAGAAAACACATTTCAGTTAATCAAACAAAATAAGGGAGGAAATTCACCACAATAATTGCAGTTCTTTATGGAATTTATCAATATCTTCAGATGTAGACAAGATGGGTTTTTTAACAGCAACTCTTTTACCATCAAGAATGGCTTCATATACCACACTTTCAGCCCCTGCAACCAAATAAAGATAAGTAAAAATTTGGTATGTAGCTGCATGTCTGTAGAGATTTTAAAGTGTAAAATGAATAAGACCTCGAGCAATAGGGTGAGAGAGAGAATAAGAAGGAGGAGGGAGATGAATGGGGATTTTTTGGCTGGTACAACAACCACGAATGCAAGTGTTAGGTTGCAAGATTTCCAGGCCCATGTTCAACAATTCCCTGTCTTCTCTTCCTCGTGAAATTGTATAAGAAAATTAAGAAATGGGCACCTGAACAAGTGATCAGATTCTTCAGCTGAAGGTGGACCCAAGTGACCCAATTGGAGGAACTTTCCGCGGTTGGTAAGCAACTTCGTCCACCATTGGCCCACCATATGATCAAATACACATTTTTCGCCACATAATTTTCTTTTGATTAAAATACATAAAAAAATTCTCAACTTTACGGGTAATTTTTTATCCCTCAACATTATTCAAGTGAATTAATACATCCTCAAAAGCATATGAACCACACTTAAGGGTCGTTTAGTAGGGAGTTTAAGAGAAATAGTTCATATATTATGTAAGATATTTTTAGTATTGTGTTAGATGGAATTTTGGGCATATATTAATTAGTTATACACTCTACATGGTATTATAGGAGGTATAATTAATATCTTCTATTTGATGGTATTAGTAATACATAAAAATTAATATCATGGGATTAATCTATATTTGTACTAGAAATTTTTTAAATAAATTAGCTTACAAATTTTATTATTTAGAAAGAGTTGTTTATTGCTAAATAAATTCAAAACAAATCAATACAAAATTTGAAATGGGAATTGTTTAACATTTACTAATTGAAAAGACAAATATATGACCACATGACGTTTGTGATCTTAAATGAATATATTATTTGTTGATATATATGTGATTTTTTAATTATTTGTATATTGAACAATTTATAAAATTGCACACATATCAAAACTACAACTTGCAATATTTATGTGTAAGCGTAGATAGTTTATTTGATTTTACTATTGTTTACCATCTTTTTGGTTTAAAAGTATATGGTCTATATTTTTTTTTAAAATGAAAATTGATGTTTTTTGAGTAATCAATTTATTGAGATGACAATTATTTACCCTCTATTAACACCTCGAATTTCGAAAAGAGAAAAGGTTGGATAAATTGTAGCTACTTGTTCAGGTCTAGAGGACCAATCTACGGGTCGTAGAAATTTTTACTGGTCGTAAACCTGTCTCGTAGAAATGGGAGAATATTTTTTGAAAAATGATGTTCTAGTATCTCATACTATGATTGACCCGGACGATCTGTCGAATGATCTATGGGTCGTAGATAGGTTCCGTAGAAGCAATCCTGACTTACTAAAAATTTGGGGTTAAGGTTGAGTTTTACAAGTAGGGTCAACGAACTGTAGGAATCAATCCAAATTATACCCTAGTAGTAACATGGTGTATAAAATCCTGAAAGGCCCTACACAAGCCAGCATACATCATACAAAATAATAGAAATAAAGATTTCAAATGAAACAGTCTTATATCATAAAAGAGTTTGACAAAGCGGAAGTCTAACATAAGTCTCAACTATCCATCTACTAACTCAAAGGAAGTGGTTGGAACGTAACCCATACACTACGTACAAATGTCTGAAAACTAGAACGATATAAAGTTATAAAAGTGTATTGTCCCAGCCCTCGGATCATGAGGACTCACCAATCTTCAAATGTCAAATGGATCAACTAGCCACGAGTATGAGAGGTAGGAGCATCGAACCCTACATTATGAAATAATGCAGGCACAAGTATGCATTAGTACATGTAATGTACTAAGTATGATAGCAATGCGTAAGAGTTATGAAATCATGCTAAAAAGGGACTTTACATGATATGCAATGACCAAGCTAAATCATAAGATCAAAGGTTAGAAAACATAAGTCATAATCATACTCAATGCAAGTTTAACATCTTCAAAATACTTTGTGAGATACTTTAAAAGTAACCTTAGTTCATTATTGTGAGAAGCTTACCATTAACCGACATAAACCATGTGAGCTATAACATGAAATCCAGTGTACTGCTCCCACACTAAAAATCCTACATGCCAAGGTAAGGACTATGAGTCTGAGTTAAGGTGGGTCCACTAGCTAATGTCTATCTGAGACAACATCCTATGGTGGAACATAGTTAGCGACAAAGAGATTGCTACTAGAGACCCGACCTCTACAGCGGGATAGCCTCCATCTCAATGTCCTCTCGATGCTAAGTAAAATCCCACGAAATAGTCATTAATCATATTCATATAATGATTCATGGAAAAGCACAATTAAGTTTACTAATTAAAGCTAGAAATATCATAGAGTATCTCCTTAAACCATGCATGAAAAAACCTTTCACCATCGATGATATTTTCATAATAATTTTATAAGAACCATAGACATTAACTTCATACTAAAGTGTCATACTACTAATGATATTAGTTTTAGAAACTTGGTCCATGACCATTGATGTCATATTTGACTACCATACTAATCAAAACATAATATAGAAAAATAATCAAAAGCATTAATGGAAAATCTAGATGGCATTCATGTCATGTGGCCAAGCTTCATAGAAAATATAGATACCTTCATCTATAAGCTTACTTAAGTCATAAACATTTTTTACATAAAACATGCATAATTTCCATTAATCTGATTAATAAGCTTCATCATCTGTTCATAGTCAAAAATCATGGAACATGCATGGGTTTCATATGAATTCAACTTGAAATCATGTAAATACTTCAATTCATGCATTATAAGATAGAAAACAAGTAATTGAATTGTAATTGAAGAGAACACTTGAAGATTGAATAAAACTCTAACTTTGAATTGAGAATCTAAGTTGCAAAATTGGAAGATCTTTGAGGAACCCTATGGAGGAAAGGTGTACCGCCCCGCAAGGAGCTACATTAAATTCCAGCAGTTCTGGGGGCGAGGCAGATTCGTGTTGCGTTTCAGCGGGTCTCAAACGGCGTGTTAATTATTTTCCAGCTTTTAGAGATGATTTGATGGTCCTTGAAGAGCATGGGATAGCCTTGACTTTCAGCCAAAATGGACCCCAAGAGAGGGGACAAGGCTGACTTGGGATAAGGGGCATTCCACCTTCTCCCACCTAATCTTTGACTTTTGTAAAGACACCTTTTTAGTCATTTCTTTTGGGAACTTTCCCATTACGTTTTTACCTTGGTTTTTACAGCTTGTATAAGCATTTGTATAAGGTTCACTTGTGTAGAGGGACACTTAGAAAATATATCAAGAAAATTGGCACTTGCCTCCCAAAGCTTGCTCTCTAATTTTGCTTTCTTGTTGGCTGTTTGTGTGGACTATTTTTAGACGATTTGTTGCTGCACTTTTGTGCTTGTTGGTGTTAGGCTTGAGCTTACGAGGAGCTGTACAAGCCCTCCTTTTCTGTCTCACGAGACCTAAGAAAATAGGTCCGTGACAAGTGGTATTAGAGCATCGGTTCGAGCATGACGTCGAAGTCTCAACGCAACGAAGATGGTGGTCAAGAGAGGGAGAAGGAAGTTCGGAAATACACTGTCAAGAAACGTGATAGAATCAAGGTAAGGGAATCTTCTTCTAACCCACCTGTTTGTGGAAGAAGCCTTGGGGAAGAAGGAGAAGTTTCCGACACTAGCCAACTCGACGAAAATATTACCGGAGTTGAAGTTGGTTTGTCGGCCTTGAATAGGCGACTTGTAGTTTTTTAGAACAACTTTAGTTCTCTTGAATCGGTAGCTCTTGAGGGCCTTGATGAGGTGAAGAGCAACCTTATTGAGCTTGAAGAAGTGAACAAGGAAGGGCTGACCAACCTCGAACTCAAGCTCACCGAAGCTCTCTCCTCTCTTCATAGAGAGTTTGAGACTTTGAAAAGGTAGGTTGATGAGACTGCCGGTGCGGGAGTTGCTGGTCCCGTCACAGTTTGTGAGACACGTATTAAAGCTCCTAAACCAAAGGAGTTTTGTGGTGAAAGAAATGCCCAAGACGTTGAGAATTTCTTGTGGCAAATGGATGCTTATTTCGAGCATGTAAACATGACTAGTGAGGTTGCCAAGATCCGAACAGCGGCTATGTATTTGAGCGACACCGCTATGTTGTGGTGGAGGAGGAAAAAGGCGGACATGGAGAGAGGGGTTTGCACCATCGACGATTGGGAGTAGTTTAAAGGGGAGTTAAAGCGATAATTTTACCCTCAAAACGTAGTACATGAGGCTCGTCGGAGGTTGAGGGAATTGAAGCAAACATCCTCTATTCGTGACTATGTGAAAGAGTTCACGAAGCTCACTCTCCAAATTCTGAGTTTGACCAGCGAAGACGTGTTGTTTTACTTCTTGGATGGTCTCCAAAATTGGGCCAAATAAGAACTTCAAAGGTGACAAGTTCATGACATTGATGAAGCAATCGTAGTGGCTGAATCGCTTACTGATTTTCGGGAAGATGCAGCGAAGGGGAGGGACAATCGGAGCAAAAATGTTCCTCCCAAAGTGGATAACAACCGGAACAAGAGCAAGCCTATTCCCAATCGAGGCAGCGATGCGCGAGGTAACAATCGTAATCAGCCTTCTAATTTCCGCAAAAACTATGAGGATCGTAAGAAAGACGTTCCACATCGTGAGGGCTGTTATATTTGTGGTGAGACTACTCATGCTGCCTATTATTGTCCGTCCTTGAGTAAGTTAAGTGTGATGTTTGCTGCTCAAAAGTAGCAAGAACAGGCTGCATTGCAAACCGGAGGTCCATCCGTGGAGCAAGGTGGACAGGCTAGTGGGGCAGACAAGGGAAAGAACGTTGATGTTGGTATGTTTAATCATATGGTGTTGTTTAATCACATGACGCTTGCTGCGTTGGCTGTCCAGCCGGCTAGTGTAAGGCCGCGTGAATCACTGTTCGTCAATGCCAAGTTGAATGGCAAAGACGTTCGAATTATGGTGGACACCGGTGCAACACATAACTTTGTGACGAAAGAAAGGGCCAAGGACCTTTTTTTGAATTATGTTGCTAGTGATACGATGTTGAAAACCGTCAACGCCCTCCCCACTACTGTCCATGGTTTCGCTCCTAAAGTTCCCATCAATTTAGGAGGATGGAAGGGGTTGACGGACTTCACCATTGCGCCTATGGATGTGTTTGAAATTATTTTGGGGCTGGACTTTTGGTATGAGGTTAACGCGTTCGGGTACCATAAAATGGGATGCACTTGTCCGCTATGTAGATTGTTAAGGGCTTTAAGAGAGGGGAACCAACCTTTCTTGCTGCCCTTGTCGGAGGCGTCAGAGACTCAATTGAGGTAGTAGCTTTGCCTCTTTGCATTGAGCAAGTCCTTTTTGATAATAAGGACGTGATGCCGAAAGAACTTCCCCAACGGTTCCCACCACGAAGGGAAGTTGATCACCAAATTGAATTAGTTCCCGGGGCAAAGCCACCTGCCATGACGCCTTATCGTATGGTGCCCCCGAAATTGGAGGAACTTAGAAAGCAACCCAAGGAGCTGCTTGATGCTGGACATATTAGGCCATCCAAGGCGCCATTTAGTGCGCCTGTTTTGTTCCAAAAGAAAAAGGAAGGGACAATGTGTTTGTGTATCGATTATCGGGCCCTCAACAAGGTCACGATAAAGAACAAATATCTCATTCCTTTGATCACTGATTTATTTGATCGTTTGGGGCAGGCCAAAGTGTTCACAAAGATGGACTTGAGGAAGGGTTATTACCGAGTCCGGATTGCCGAAGGTGATGAGCCAAAGACGACTTGTGTCACTCGTTATGGTGCTTTTGAGTGGCTGGTCATTCCCTTCGGCTTGACGAACGCCCCAACTACATTTTGTACATTGATGAACAAGTTGTTCCATCCCTTTTTGGATTAATTTGTGATTATTTATTTGGACGACATTGTCGTCTATAACAACAGCATGGAGGAGCATGTTGAGCACTTGTGCAAAGTGTTCAAAGTTTTGCGTGATAATGATTTGTGCGTGAAGCGAGAGAAATGTAGCTTCGCACAACCCATTGTCCAGTTCCTTGGGCACACTATTAGCCACGGTAAAATAATGATGGACAACGATAAGGTGGAGGTGATTCGGGATTGGGAGGCTCCGACGAAGGTACCAAAATTGCGGTCCTTTCTTGGCCTCACCAATTACTATTGGCGCTTTATATTTGGCTATTCTGTTATTGCTGCTCCACTCACCGACTTGCTGAAAAAGAGTCGTGAGTGGGAGTGGACTGATTTGTGTCGAGATGCCTTCGAAAAGCTCAAGGCAGCCATTACCGATGAGCCGGTTTTGGCGCTGCTAGATTTCGCAAAGGCTTTCGAAATTCATACCGATGCATCTGATTTTGCTATTGGTGGCGTCCTTATGCAAGAGGGCCACTCAATAGCGTTGGAAAGCAAAAAATTGAATGATGCGGAGAGACGCTATTTTGCCCATGAGAGGGAGATGACGGCCGTAGTCCATTTTCTAAGGACTTGGCGTCATTATGTATTGGGTGCTCACTTTGTTGTTAAGACGGACAACGTCGCGACAACTTATTTTCAGTCCCAAAAGAAGTTGACTGCCAAGCAAGCCCGTTGGCAAGACTTCTTGGCTGAATTTGATTTCACGTTTGAGTACAAGCCGGGGAAGGCTAATGTTGTAGCCGACGCGCTTAGTCGCAAGGCTGCCTTGGCTGAGATTATTTGTTCAACTTGCATCACCATTATTGATTATATTAAGGAAGGTATGCAGCATGACCCGTGGCAAAGCAATTTCTCGTTTTGACCCAACAAGGCAAGACAAAGAAGTTTTAGGAGGAGAATGGTTTGATGTAAACTACGGACAGACGTGTGTACGTGCCGAAGTGGGCTAATCTTTGGCTTACTTTGATCAATGAGGGTCATGATACGGTGTGGGCTGGCCACCCGGGGCAAAAGAGAATATTGGGATTGATGGAATCCTCTTATTATTGGCCTCGGATGCGAGACGACATCGAGGTCTATGTGCGTACTTGCCTCGTTTGTCAACAAGATAAAGTTGAAACGAAGGCACCTGGTGGACTGCTTGAGCCGCTGCCTATTGCTGAAAAACCATGGGACAGCGTCACCATGGATTTCATCACTTGCTTGCCGAATTCGGAGGGGTTTGGGACTATTATGGTTGTTGTTGATCGCTTCTCAAAATATGCGACCTTCACTGCCAAGACGGCAGCTCCAAAGCCAAAGAGGCAGCCCGTATATTTTTACGAGATGTCGTAAAGCATTAAAGTATACCCAAGCACATTATTAGTGATCGAGATCCTCGATTCACCGGTGCATTTTGGAGAGAATTATTCAGCTTACTTGGGTCAGAGTTGCACTTTTCGACCAGCTTTCATCCTCAAACGGATGGACAAACGGAACGGATCAACACACTCTTGGAGTGCTATTTGCGGCACTATGTTAGTGCCAATCAAAAGGATTGGGCAAAGTTGCTAGACACTGCCCAATTCTCATATAATTTGTAGCAGTGTGAGGTGACGGGAAGGAGTCCATGCGAGTTGGCTACTGGCAGCAGCCCAATACGCCACAATCCTTGCCCGTCGATGTCGGTTTGAAGAATTTGGGTGCCTATCACATGGTGAAAGCCTGGGAGGAACAAGTGGATCTTGCACGATCTTATCTTGATAAGGCAGCTCGGAAAATCAAGAAGTTTGCTGATCAAAAGTGACGACCAGTCGACTATCGAATTGGGTATCGAGTTATGGTAAAACTCAATCCTAGACAATCAAGTCGCTACGAGGGGTGAATCAAAGTCTGATTCGTCGGTATGAGGGTCCTTTCGAGATTATTTCTAAGGCGGGCAGAATCTCGTATTGGGTTGATGTCACGACCCAAGCCTAGGGCCTAGACGTGACATGGCGAATGAGGAACCCGAAGGAACCCCAAACAAGCCTCTTCAAACTTGTCATCACACTTCATCGGTCGCGGAAGTACATT